>WYDI02028177.1:0-86647 GCA_009867235.2 Psittacus erithacus | reverse complement strand
ATTGGTGGCAGCAGCAGTGGTTTGTGTTATACCTTAGTTACTGGGCTGTTCTTATCTCAACCTGTGGGAGTTACATTTTTTGATTCTCCTCCCCATCCCTCCAGGAGAGGGGGGATGAAGGGGGGGAGTGAGTGAGCGGCTCTGTGGTTCTGGGTTGCCAGCTGGGCTTAAACCGTGACAGCGGTGTAAAAAAGCAGTGTGAAAAAAAAGCTTTATGTTTCACATTTAAAACATCTCAGCCTGGCCCCTCTTCATATTTCTGATTTGGCCCAAGCCAGGCCAGACGAGACACCTGCAAAGGTGGCAGGTAACTGTTGAACAGACGCTTCCCTGTGTTTCCAAATCAAGAGCTTACCAGCAACATAAGTTTCTTGTGGACATTAAACTCTGAGCTTCATAAAAGAGCATGAAAAGAGAGGCAAATTATAAATAATGCTCTTTCAGAGTAGAATGGATGAAAACAAAGAAGAGGAAAAGATGAAAGCATTTGCATAATGAGCTCTGGGAGAGCAGGAGAAAATCAAAAATCTGATGAAAAGTTTAAGAAATCATCTTCCTCCGGTGAGAGAAGCGCAGCAAAGGTGACATGCCATGAACTGCAAAATAAATTTAGGTTTCAGTGCCGTGAACCATGGGTGAGAGAAAAAAAGTACAAAAAGAAAAAAAGACTTTTACTATCTTGCTGATTTCTGTGCTTAAAGCAGGACAGGGAATTATTTTTGTCCTTTTTGTTAGCGCACATAAAAGTAATTGTATTTAATCTTTCCCACTGATCTCCAAAATGATTATAGATATGCTTTTGGAGCTAAATATGCTTTGCTGAAGGTGCTTTCAGGGGAGTGTCTCCAGTTCAAGACAATGCTGAAACAGAAAATAAGTGGTTTTCCAAGGCTGTGTGTAGTTCCATGAGCTTTATGTCTGCATCATGGCAAAGCACGAGAAAGACTCATTCGGCTTTTATGTGGTATACACTACCTTATGGATGCTATCATAGTTTTACTCTGCAGCAGGATTTACAGACAATAAAATATAGACATATGATACAAACCAAACACTTAATTTCTTTTATTTTGGTGGAAGACTATCTCCTGGTGCAAATCCATCCACTGTGAATAACTTCATTTACTTGTCCAAAGTGGGAAGTGGGCTCAATAGTACTCATCTGAAACAATGTTAAAGATTAGGTCCTTTTTTTCATTTATTTCAAAATTTATAAAATTGATTTCTTGACAAGATTGCCATCTGTCATGCATTTTATCTAATGCAGCATTATCATCACATGGTGGCTTTAAACATTTGCATTTTCTTTTCTAATCAAATTCTTGGAATTTAAAAAATAACTACAATTTAATGTACCAGTGGGAAACATTCTGACATAATGTGGAAACACAAGGAACACTCTACAGAACTGTGGAAGCCTATCCTGGGTGCCCTGCTGGATTATAGTCACAGACTTGACTAGGGATGGACCACTGATGTTTTACTTACTTCAAGGTAAATGTCTCAGGTGCAGTCAGATCTCTCAAGTCTTTCAAATAGCAAATGTTAAATTGCTTGCTACATTCATCCAGAACCTTAGCAGTTACTTATTACTTTTAAAATATACTTGCTAGTGGTCAATAACTGCACTAGTTAGTTCTCATAGTTCACCTTCTCATGCACACTTTCTGGAATTCCTTACTTCCAGAAATACTAAGTACCTGCAAGTATTTACTTGCAAAAGCTCCTTAGTTTCCAATTATTCCGCTATTCGTTTTTTTCTTTCTTGAAAGCAGATTTTGAAAGAGAGCTCAATAGCTGACTCATTTCTGAATCATCATTAATTTCAGCCCACTAGTCTCTTTTTAATCCTCATTTTAATACATCGGATTTAAAGTTGTTTGTTGTTTTCTTTGACTTTAGGAATGCATTGAGTTAGTTGAAAAGAAGCATTATGGAGGATAAGAAATACTTTTGCCATCCAGGTCTCAGAACTGCCCTGAATCCCGCCTTGTTAGAAAAATCCATCAGGGCTATAAGGAATCCAACAGCTAGTTTTAAAGGTCATCCAAACATTAACAGGTGTAGAACACATGCAATTGG
Organism: Psittacus erithacus; assembly: GCA_009867235.2. NCBI lineage: Eukaryota > Metazoa > Chordata > Aves > Psittaciformes > Psittacidae > Psittacus > Psittacus erithacus. The sequence goes on along the minus strand of WYDI02028177.1, from coordinate 84,565 downwards.
GTGAGTTGTTATTATCCCTATATTGATGCTACTACTTAACAAGGGTGCCCTTTGCCAGCTTGAAGTCAATTTGAACTTGCAATAAAGGCCAACATTGGTGTTCACTGGCATTCCCTGGAAAGCAACTGCAGACAATGCATTTAACAAGTATACACCTGATTTTCCCTAAAAGGCTTCAAGAGGATTGAAGGCTTCAACAAATGTAAAATTGCAGAACAAAACTGCCTTAGCAGTAGGCACTGATGGATGGATGGAAGGATGGATGGAAGGATGGATGATCAAACATTCAAAATAAAAAGTAGCAATCCAGTGTACTACCCAAATTATTTTATATGCTAAATCAGCTGAATTCGTTGAAACACTTCTAGTACAGTCAGGAGGTACATATAGTAAGTCTTTGTAAGACAACAGCTTTTAGTGTTACTTTGAAAGTTGAATTAAGAAAGGAAAAGAAAAAAGTCATGGGAATACAAATAACAGGATTGAATACAATAACCAGACTAAGTTCTCTTGTCCAACTTCTTCCATTAAAAAGAAAATCTGCAAATAATCCAGCCCAGTTGATCTAGAAACACTATCTCTGGGTAGATCCTGAATGCAGAGCTAGGACTATTTGTGTTGACACAAGAGTCCCTGCTTTGTGCAATTTCAACCTGAAGAAGGATAAAATCCTGTTAAGGAGTTACTCTCCTACTTGCAGTCACAGCTCTCCATGCTGCTGCAACTTACCTTCTACAGTGAGAGCTTGATGACCACCTGGTTTTGTTCCTTTATGGCTCTTCATATTTTCTCTCAGACAGTATCTACTGGGATCTACAGAAAAAAATGGAAACCACTTTTCACTACAGTTCCCATTAGTGTCTTCAGATCTCAGATGCAGCTGCAGCAGATACAACCAACTCAAGTCACTACTCACAGCTGCGGCAGGGAGGCTGCCGTGCTGGCAGGAGCAGCCCATGAGATGCAGGGAAGAGGACCAGCATGTTTGGGCAGAACTGCATTCTCCCACTGTTATTATGAATCAGCACTTCATGTAGGGCCACCTTACAGTGGGACATCAGCTCCAACGTCCCTGTGTAGTGAGTCACGCTAGCAACCCACACTTGTTATCAGGGGACACATCCAGAGGGAGGTAGTGAGTAGGGCCACGAGCAGCTGCAGGGAACAAGCCACAGCTCTCCTACAGGGCTGCATATGGACTCCCTGTAGGGAGGCTTCACAGTCATGACTGAAGTCATATATTGAGTCACCTAAAAGCAGGATATTATTGGAGGATGCCTTCTGGCCTCATCTGAATCTTCATTAATACCTTTCCCGTAAAAATGACACCTGAGCTATGGGAGCCGCAGAACTTAGTAGATGTGCAGGAAACCCAAGTCTGATATTTTATATAATACTAATTTTAGATAAATGAGCTAATATATACATCACTTTTCCATTGATGAGATAATAATAAGTATATGTTCAATTGAGATTAAGTCATTTACTATTTTTGCAGATAACAGGACGAGTACTCATTCATTTATGCAGCAATATGTCTTACAGGGGAACATTAAACTCTTCTGATGATTTCTTAACTGGTGATTTTAGAAAAGAAGATGCTGAGATTTTATATAAATGCTTTACAGTGTAACACAGCCAAGGAGATGAATTATTAGGTTTGACAGTCACTGGCTCAGAATGTCTCTGTTTTAAGATGCAGATTTGTTATAATAATTTTAGAAATATTTCTGAGAATTTTTTTTCTGCATCAAGTAAGTCTTCTTCTGAGCAAATTTCGATAATTCCACAAGAATACTTTGTCTCTAACTGTATTTCTCAGATGATAATTTCTGTATAGCCTTTCTGATTTAAGTTTATTCTACTGATCTATCGAAATCTGCTGGCCTCTACCTTCCTGATAGTCTTGATCGTTCAAGACTTATAACTTAGTTTTTCACTAAATGCGATAATCACATTGCAACACCTTTAGAAGAATTAGTATATAAATTAAAAAGCCCCCAAACAACAACAATAACAACAGAACAGCACTTCAGGCTCATTAGAAATCAATCGCAGGCTTTCTGTTTCCAGTCCCACACCATCAGCACTAGGCTATTTGCCAGAGACACCCAAGCATCAGTCTGTGTCCAACAACAGGCCAGGCAGGAGCAATCCTAGCATGGGACATGGGTGGGTGGCTGTGTAGAAAGCTCTTACTTAACACTAAGCTCCAGCCTCTTGGGTTTTCCAGCCTTTCTGGGTGGCTCCTTTGTTCCACCTATGCTAGTGGAAGATAACCCTCTGCCTCAAGTGGCTTATCCTATGGAGGAGGGACAAGTCCCAGGAACTGAAGTGGGACTGTAAATGCAATGACATCATGGTCATTCTCAGAGGAGACCAAATCTACTGCACATGCAATGCACAGCCTTTCCAAACCCACATGATAATCCATTGTGCTGCACTTGGTTGTGCTATGGATGCCATGCCCAGGTTTTGTTTGATTCTTCAAAGAGTGCTGACTTTCATAACCAGAGACTGTAACACAGGGTTTTTACACCTTAGCTAAGGGCTGCCATCTCCTGCAGGGCACTGGTTGGCACATTAGGCAGGTCTCAGGCTCAAGGGTCCACCTTGTTAAAGAGACGGACAAACACTTTAGGACACATACAGCATGCATGCATGTTTCCCATGGCCACTCTTCTTTCCTAACATCCCTGGCTATACACAAACAATTTACCTTCTCTAAAAAGCAGTCTCTGCCCTTACAGACCACTTTAGTGCAAAGGGAAGGAGTCTGTTCAGAGACACTGGAGAAAATAACATGTGATTCATACATATATTAACAGTTTCAGCTAGAAAGAACTTTGACCATAATTCAAACTAGAAGTAAGCAAAATGACAATTTATTTCATAGTGAAAAATCACTGGGATAAATTTAGTGTGCTTTTCTGCTATATTGTTGAAATATTTGAAATGCTTCAGATTTAATTTGACAGCCTGAAGTATATTTTGTTTATTCTGCAACAGCTAGTACTCTATTCCCAATTTATTTTTGTGCCAGGAAAGACAGGACTTGTTCGTAATGGGGACACAAAACCTATAGGAGGGCTTCATCTTTGTGGGGTACATGATCCTAATGCATACAGAAAACTGTGGGCTTAGGGTTGCTGTCTTTTTTTCTCTTTTATAAACAACTAGAAAATATAATTAGAACAGGTAGTCATAGGTCATTGTGTCTGCTTGATTATATAAAAGTGAAGAAATGCCAAATAACTACATCATCTTCTGGGATAGAGCTCTGCCTTCCGTAGTTATTCTGACACAAGGTCTTTGATAATGCCATTAAAGGGCTTTTCATAGTCTCAAACAAGCGCTGTGTAAACACAAGACCTATGCCCTTAAACTTCCCACAGACTGATAGAAATTCTCTGGTTTGACTTTTTCTTCATTGGTTTCAGTGAAATCACTGTGGTTTAAGGCTCACTAATTCATTTGTCTGTAATGATCCCTAAAATACTTGGTTTGTGGTGTGGTTGTAAATTTGCCTCCAAAATAGCTTTCCTGGCTAACAATTTCTCTTACCACCTTAGAATATGACAGGTTTCTTTTCATTCTTGGATGATTTTTCTGGTGATGGAACCCAAGAGATGTCAGAGATAGCTCTAAGCATGTCACACAGAGCAGAGATACCAGCTTTGATCCTAGAATCAGTAATGTGGCTTTGCAATCAAACCAGAGGCCTCTCTGCCTCTCTGTTTGGTGAAACCTTTCCTTTGGAGCAGGTGGAAGTAAAAGGGAGAATGTCCTTAATTCTCTGTTATGAGAGGCAAGGAGATTAAAAAAAAAAAATCAGAAAATGCCCTTCAGTTCACCGTCTATTTAATTTTTTACATATTCTGAAGTAATTCATGTTGAAGAATAAATTATTCCCTTGAAGAAACACAGAAGAGTGCTTAGACTTGCACACAAGAAACAGTGCACATTGAAAACATAAGCAAGTGATACATCTTGGAATTGGGAGTACACTGAGCTAGAGACTCATTTAATACCACCTGTGGCAGAATTTACGCTATTACCAATTTGGGACTGTTATGAAGGTTGATGTTAAGTCTTATTTGTTCAAAAAAGCTTACTTTACCAAGCTGCATCCGGGGTAAATATCTGAACATGAATCATCAGATCTGACCAGAATCTCATTTCTAGTATGACATCAATTACCAACTCACCTTTGATAAAACATTACCTCCCAGGAAAATCAAGCAATAGGTGCAAAAGATGCTCTCATCAAAAAACCTGTAGTATAAAAAGCAATGTACAGAAATAAGCACCCAAACAACAGAAGCGAAAGGGAAATGATGTTAGTATGAGTCACCTGACTGAGTGTATATGTAGTGCAGATCAGAATTGCCAATATATTCATTCAGTGTTAAAACACTGTTTGCAGAAGGAGAAAGACACACCATGATCTATTCTGTGTAAAATTCCTGGAGTTTCTGGTACTTGGATTTTAATTTAATTATTTCCAGACCCAGATGCAACGTTGATATCACCTGTACTAGAGAAGCTTTCATTCTTGTTCCCTCATAAAGCATACTGCTTCCCTATATCTGCTGACAGTTTATAGTCAGAGCTGCGACAGTAAAGGCAATGTCTAAACGTGCTGCTTATTGTCTTAAAGCAAATAAGTGCAAACAACACCATCCCCAAGGCCAGGATATGATGAACTTCCTTTCAGTGAGTACTAGATCAACCATTTTCCCATTCCTGTTCTTGCACTTACATGGGGCAGATGGTAGTAGAAAGGTTAGAAAATCACTATTAAGTGACAGTCCCTCTCTTTAGCTTGCTGATCTGCTACTTTCTCAGACGAAGTGTGGTAGATTTTCTTTATATTAGTGTAGTGCTCTCTTCCATGGCCAAGAATAGAAAATAAAGATTGTTTCCTAGTTAAAGGTTTTTGTGCAGGACTGCAGGGAGCAGAAAGACCCTTCAGAAAAGAAATCAAAATGGCTGTGACGATAGAGACAAAACCTCCAGTGATCTGAATAGGCATGTTTCCTCTCATCGCAAAGGTACTTCATGAGGACTGTCAATGAAATATCTCACTTTAAGTATTTTTAGAGACTTTTTTTCCCATTAATGACTGTTGGAAGCGTCCTTTATTAATGTTTCTCTCAGGACTAGGGTGTCTGTGGAAAGCTGTGAATTTGCAAGTTCTCAGTACTGCATTTCACAGCTTACTGGAAGTTCTTTAAACAAGGAAGAAAATCCATATACATGTGACATTAGGATAAAATGCCCACAAGCATACACACACACAAAAAACCCCAAAACAAATAAAAAAAAATCAAAGAAACTTAAATACCTATCACTTTATTGCATCAGTTCATAGTCATTTTACTCAAACCCAATACTGAGATGTGCTGCAAAATTAATGCACCATTTGCTTTTGTTTGCATTCCATTTTGGTTGTTAAATGTGTTCAAGATAAATCCCAGAGTTGTGCAGTTCTTGTTCAGAGGGTGCTCACTGACAGCCCCAGGCCTCTCACCTGAGTGTGCGCTGTGAGACCCAGCCTGGAACAGAGTTCTGATCATGAACCATGCAGCAGAGGCTATCAGAGCAACTGAGCACATACAACTTGATTGGCCATTTAGAGCTGTACGACTAAATGCAGAGCAAGAGGACTTGAAATAAAGTTGATGAAAAATGGAAAAGCAGTTTATTGTGGATTTCTTCTTTTTAATGTTTCAATCATAATCAAATTTATGACATTTGAAATATTTCATCTAGTCCTACTGTTGGTTTAAATTAGGACTGAGAGCAAAGGGATGGGAAAGTTCCCCAAACTTTTGAAAACCTTTTCCCCCTGTTGTTTCAGATGAGGAGAGGAAAACAATAAGGTAAAGCAAATTAAAAGTCAATACTTCAAAGATTCTTTTTTTAACCCCCAAAAATGTAAACTAGCTGTTGAAGTCAAAAGTTAGGCTTCTGTTGTGTTCAGAAAACGTGAAGCATAAGCAAAATTATGAAAAGACCTTGTTTCTTTTTTTACATACGAGTTTCTTCACTCTCATCTGAGGTTCTTGCACCAGGAAGAATGTCTTTTTTATTGGAAGTAACTGGCTCTTTGCTGGTTGATCTTTCTGTATTTTTACCATCTTTCATCTCTTTGCCATGTGTTTTGAAGCGTTTTATTATTAAAACAGAGACCACTATGTATAAAAGACAACATCCTGCCCATAGTCCTGCAATGAGGCCAAGATAGACATTTCTAGGAAAAAAAAAAGTGACAAAATATATTTATATTAATAAAGCTTGCTGATTCTGAGTAGAACCAAGTAAGATATCAAAGACACTGTGGCAAAACCATCTATTCTCAGTCAGCTATTGCCACGCATTTTGAGGAATAACAGACAGAAAGCAAAAAATCTCATGATCTTTAGCCCCAGGCAGGTTCTAATCAGTTCCTATACTCCTAGCAGAAATACCTCCTACCTGAAGACCGCTCCCATTCAGCAGGCTTTGTTATAGGGCTGGGGCAGGAGATGCTGCACCAGCAAGGGCTTTTTGCCTGTTGTCCCAACCTTCCCCCAGCCCCTCACTGGCAGCACCCAATGCTCCTGGCCGCAGGTCTCCATGTACCACCATTCATTTGGGTCCCCCCTCCAAGTGGATTTTGTGGGGTGTCTTATACATTAGGAAGAAGAGAAATGAGGGATAAGGAAGAGCATCTTCAGTGCTAAACTCGCTCCATGTTTTTATGCTTTTTTAGTTTCCCACAAAGCCAAAGCATTGCAGAGCTATTCAGTGCACTTAGGCTTCAGTAAAGGAACTAATTCTGGCAACGTAAGGCCGTGTACTGCAATGTCAAATATCTTGAATCAGAATTTTTTGGCTTATTTGGCTTAATAAGGCCTAGTCAAAATAAGGAGTTCTGGTGCTTTTAGTATTCTAATCAGTTTACTGACAATTGACATGGCAAAATATACCTTGGTAATGGTGCCCAAAGCTGCCTTAGAAGCCAAATTTCCAATCCATTGCCAAAGACTCCAGCTTACCTGAATGCTTTTGTATCATATACCCGGCAAGAGCCAGATCCCCCACAGTTTTTTGTCCCCCATTTCAAGCAGGTTTCATCTATCAAGGCACCAAAATAAATAGGGGCTGGGAGCCCTCCTGTAAAGAAAATTCTTATTACGTATCTCAGACATGGAGATCTCAATGTTTAATGTCATGGTAAAGAAATGAGGAAATTAATCTCAGAGTTTCTGAATTATAACTGCATAAAATGTGACTAAACATCCAGCTCTAGCTTTGAGATTCCAAGATTTGAGAAAATATTTAAGCAAGTACCTAAAGGGAGTTGAAAGGATGGAAGATTATAGCATTATTATATTCAATGAGGGAAATGTTAGTAATTCTACTTTAATGGCATTTTTATTAGAATTTTAACTTCTGTTGTTTAAAGAAATAATACAATCAATATTTCTTTTTCAGTCACTGTTGTGGAATTACATGCCATGACTCATTAATATTTATGAATACTAATGTATCTATTCAGGTATTGCACAACAGTTTGCCATTAAAAGTTATCTGAATGCAAAAGGCTCAAATTCAGTACTTGCTCAAAACCAACTAGGTAATAAGTGTATTACTTACATAGCGCTAGAAGAATTCCTTTTAGACAATCATAATGCTTTAATATAATCAGTAAGCCATTTCAGAGATAATGTGCAGTTTTGTGAAGAAAACTATTTCATAAAAGCACAAGATTGATACTCTGCAGCATTCAGCTAAAATACAAAGACTGGGAGAGACACCCAAATGACTATTTGGGCTTCTCTGCAATGGGGAAGATTTCAAAATTCAGCAAACAAGTGAGGATAAAGCAAGTTTTGCTAAAGACAGGGCAGACTACATGTCCAAAGACTTGAATCATTATTTAGTGCAGATAAGCAAAGAAAAGAGAAAGAAAAACCCAAGAAAATAATAGGCAGAATATGTGGTAGCTTTAAGGGAAAAAAGGTCAGCAAAAGGCAGCATAGGTGTTAAGGGTATCCAGACTGATCAAGTGCAGGTAGTTGTGCCAGTGAAACTAAGGAAAACTCAAAACTCCAATGACATTTCCTTCCTTTTAGTGATTCCTTTGCTGCATAGAAAAAAAATCTGAAGAGATAATAATAATCTGCAACTACATAGCAGGGAACATATAGTGAGCTCCTCCAAACATTTTGAAATGCACACAAAGGATTTGGGAATTTTTTGCTTACAAACAAAAATTTTTGAAAATTTCTTTTGTTCTCATCTGGAACAAAGCATTGCACTTGCTAGCTTTAGTTTATCTCTTTGACTACCTACTTGAATCCCACAAAGATAGAAAGCTTTACCTAATACTCTACCACCTAATGTCTCAATCCCAACAGCAAAGGATTTCAGGTCTGGTGAAACAGATCTAAAAAGAAAACAAAAATAGTATACTGTTATGGGGAACAATAGAATAATGTAGCTATAGTAATGCTGTGAACATCTGCACGTGTCCCATTGCAAGAGTGCTGTGGGTCACCCAGCACCTAATTGAAAACATTCACCAAAGTTAAAGTGCAAATGTGGAGCCTCCTTCCACTGACTTCAGTGGATGAACTCTCATTGAAATAAATGGAGAATCTACAAAATGGAGCTTGAGCTTAAGGACAACAGATCATAAACACTTTTGGGAAAGGATGCGCAGACAAATTAAAGTGAACCAGCTAAAAGTAAATGTTCATGTCCGTAAGTTAAGCTCCGAAAAGCTGCCTTGCTTTAGGAGAGAATGTAATGTGCAGTGGTGAATAGACAGAACAAGGGTGTTCAGTCATTCCTAGATACACACAGATAAAACCTACCTCTGCCTCTAGCATTTTACAGAGAGACAATGAACATGAGTTACCTGGCTACAAAAGCACTTCATTCCTATCATGGAGAAACAGCCTGTGTTCATCAGATGAACTGGAAGAACTGACAAAAAGCAGAGGGGAATACTGAGCTGGCACAGGGCAGAAGGGAGACTTGCTATGACCAGCCTGTTTCCTGGTAATATACAATATTTCCTGACAATATACAATCCGTATATTGTCTTGTCAGCATTAACATGAAGGCTTCTTATTACACACATTAGTGTTCTGAAAATTGCCCAAAAATTTAGCCTTTTCCATAATCCAGGCATGTGGTAAGAATGGCTGTACTTAGAAATACTGCAGAAGAATCATCAGCTTAGCCAGGAGAGTTATGTGCACTGGTTGCTAAAGATTGCAATTCACTCATGAATATGAGTGGATAGAAATCTCCATGCAAAAGGCACAGAACATTCTTTTCTTCCAAGAGCTGCTTTACAACTGAAGGAATAAAAAATTAGAAAATTATTGCTCTGACAGTTCTGTTTATACCAGCTTAACAAAAAATGGGAGTATGAGACTTCTCACAACATAGAAAACACTGTGAGGCAATGAGGCTTAACAAAGGTGAATGTTTTTCTCCTGAGCGATGTGGACAGTATAGTCACCTTGGATATGGCTTAGCACCGCATCTTGTTTCAAGGTCATTGCTCTGTTAAAAACACCCCTGTGGCTGGAAGTGAAAGCTAATGTTCAAGATCAGCATAAGGCTTACCAATTTCATCACCAAAGTATCTACTCAGTCTTAAACTGGTCTTAAATTGATGGACAGGCATTTTGCTGTGCCTCTGAAGAGAGCTGGATTTCAAAGTACAGGCAGCCTCAGAGCCACAACTGATCAGCGTGCCATTCCTCACAATAGGAATGAAATAGTAGATACCATATTCTGTTTCTCTTTCCCCAAGCTTTATGGTCAAGGTAAGGTAAAGTATTTCACCTAAACATAATCATGTATGTAGGAGTGCCTCCTAAGGCTAAAATAAATGCACATGCAGTCTGTAATGCTAAAAAATAGGGAAATGCTTTGGTACAGCTTTCTCTTTGGCATTGTCCCAAAACTGCAGAGGAATTGCCAAGCCCATGCCCTTGTCCTTCCACACAGCTGCAATTGTGAAATACCTGAAAGGAAAAGATGAGAAGATGAATATATTTAATCAGAATTCAGTGGAACAAAACTGTTTTAGTAGCTAGATTTTTCACTCCCCATAACAGGCAGGCTGTTGTTCAAGCTGAAAGAACCTCCCTAATCATCTTTGCAGACTGATGGCCAAGTTCATTGGTATGCTCCAGCCACTCTGAGCTGCTCCAAAGACACAAAGCAACTGTGACTCTAGTTTCAATCATGTGATTGCTAGGACAGAAGGTGCTCTGTGTATGCTTAAAATAGGTCAAAGCTATGAAACTCTGACGAGAACTGTCATCCAGCCATTCTGCTCAGGAATCCTATGTAGTAGATGTGTAACAATGAAAATATAGATCTGGACCCAACACAAGCTGTTGTTAAGCATCTGAAACAGCATTTGGCATTGGATTGAGAGTGGGCTGTTTCATAGGTTGAAGTTAGTAGGAGACATGGATTTGAAAGCAAATTTTCCTGGAGCGAAGCAAGAGAATATTGTTGGAATATACAGATATAAGCTTGAAAATGTTGCTTGTCTTTTTCAGCATTGTTACATGAAGACAATTCTGTTTCTGCCAGAAGACATGACCATTTGCACGCACTTTTGAAATCCTGTTTTTAATGGCCTTGCCCAGGAAGTCTTGCAAATGGCTGAGCAAAATAACCAGATGCATATTTGCAGGACCTCTTGGCTGTACAATTTAGTGCTATGACCTGTTTTCCTGAGCTATGACAGCTAAGGAAAGCAGGCAATTCCAGTGCGATCTGTAACAGTCTGTGAAACTAGCACTCATGGTTTTACACGTCAGCGGTACATGAGTTGCCACCATTGGATTTTGCTAGTCTAACAACCAGACTAATAAAGGTATTCCAAAGCAAACCCCTCTTAGATGTGTTGTACCCACACAGCAAGAGATCTACTGAGAAACTTACAGCCAAATTTACGGTCATCTTGCTGAAAGGAAAATCAAAATAAAAGTATTCAAGACACGTAATATAAGAGTCCGAGGTTTTCATGTCTTTCCTGAATAGCTCACTTATCTCACCCCAACTTTTTTAAAGGTCCTCCCTGCAACTTTGCATTCACTCTGTTTCTACACGGTTAAACCGTATTGTGTCTACAGATTTCTTAATTGCAAAGCCAGAAATAATCAGAGATTGAGAAATCTAGCTATATCATAGATTTATAGAACAGTTTGGGTTGGAAGGGGCCTTTAAAAGTCATCTGGTTCCACTTCACCTGAAATGACCTGGGACATCTTCAACTAAATCAGGCTGCTCAGAACCACATCCAGCCTGACCATTAACAGATTTTCAGAGATGAGGCATCTACCACCTCTCTGGGCAACCTGTTCCAGTGTTTCACCACCCTCATCATAAAAAACTTCTTCTTTATTTGTAGTCTGAATCTATCCTCTTTTAGTTTAAAATCTCCTCCCCTTGTCCTATTGCAACAGGCCATACTAAATAATCATCTATCTAGCTATATGTTTACCATATTCTTTCCTGTCCCAGTTGATGATTTACACCCTGCAAAGCAGGCTGTTATGTAAGTGATTCCATTCTCCCCACATACAGGGTCCCACTGGTCCAGCTTGCAGCTGCAGTCAGCATTGCAACTGGCCATGAAGCTGGTTTTGGAGGATGAAAGATGCTTTAATCTGGAGGAAAACAGAAAGAAATAAAAGAATTATGTTGTCAAATTATGCAGTCAAACAAAATATCAAGGCATAGGAAGGAAAATCATGGACAAAGTGAAGTAATCAACATGGAAAGGTATCTGCTACCACTCCATGGACTGTGGATTTGTCATGTGCAGACAAAGCTTATTTCAGCTAAACCAAAGCTCTTGAGATTTTTCATCAAGCGTTAACATTTTTATGGGTTGTTGCTGAAAAGGCATGGAGCTCACAAACTAGGTATTCTTGGCTGGGAGACAATATTTGATATCAGTTTTTCATTTGAAAACTCAACCCAAGAAAAAGAAAATCAAACCTAGGATCTTTTACAACCTGTAGACTGGTCATGCTTTTCCTTAGCAGTAGATACCATACCATATTTGGGTGCTAGAAGTGGTGGTATAAAATGACATAAAACTTCAGCAGCAAGATGTCCTTGACATGTTTTTGACTGGATCAGAGCTGGTTACTGGCAATGAAAGTTGCATTAGTCTAACTGAGAAGGGCTGCTTCTCTCTCAGTTCTGATCGTATTCAGAAGTGACAGCAGCCCTGCACCTGGAACAGGCTTAAGCCCTGTTTCTTATCAGATTTCATTTCTTGTTGTAGATTATCATGGACTTTCATTGCCTACACTTCTACCAGCATTTCTGTAAGAAACATCAAAATCAGGCCCCAAGGAGCTAGATAAGCTAAGAAGGTGACAACTAGAATTGAGACTTTTAAAAGTGGCAGTGAATCAGAGGGCATGATAGCAGGGGTCAATTTTCAGAAAAGGTTAGGAGTCCATCGTCAACAAATCACCCCTGCTTTGAAGTCACAGTATAAAGGGAAAATTGTTCAAAATTTGCCTTTTTTTCCTCCTTACCTCTCAATCTAGAACACATCTCAAGGAGCTATATTTCAGTCTTTTAGAAAGGAAAATAAGCAGTGGATTTAGCCTTTGTTAGGCTGCTGCTCATCTTCAAACTACAAATTGTTAAATGGATAAAACAGTGAGTCGCTTAACCAGAACAATTTTCGCACATAATAAATTCTCCAGTCCGTTGTCCTGGAGGAAACTGTAATTGCTCTTTGTATATTTGCTGTGTTAATGTTTCTGCTTATATATAGTTCACTCTAGTATTAGATATTGCACTCAACTAGAGTTCTCTCAACTACATAAACCTCTGACACCTTTTATGTAACTAATCTCAAAGTTGAACTAGATGCCAGGTTTGCCGAGATAACTTAGATATTTCCCTGAACATAGGCTTAAAAACCACAGGGCTGAGTTTCTGTCTGAATTGAAAATCTAGCAAGCCCTGCTGGATTCAGTTTAATCCTTTAAAATCCCTTGAAATTTGTTGGACCAGACTGAGCTGAATTTAAACAGTAGGCAATTGTAGCAGGCTGCTAGACTCAGAAAAATGTGCTCAAGAAAGCATGATCCTGGTAAGGGAGGGGGAACATCTGCCTGGGCAGCACACACTCCTGACATGACTACTTTCTACCTCCTAGATGACAAAATGGACGCAGGCAGGTCAGCAGCTCCAGATACTAAAGGAGGCTGGTAACTCCCCATGCAGGTTGATCTAGAGGACGGTCCCTTTTAGAGGCAAAGCCATTGGTAGGCTATGAGTAAGCCACTTTCAACTTTTTGTACATCCCACTCCCTAAACGGTAATCTTTAAATTAAAGCTTTGAGATATAATATAAAATTTTAATTTGCTTGTGATAAATTTCATCTTAATTAATAATTTTCCAGAATATAGAGGAATATTGTCAATATCCAGCAATAAACAATTTCGAAAAAGAAATGTCTTGTTTAAACAAAATTTGAAAACCAAAACTAGGATATTCTCCTCACCCCCAACACTAGGTATCATTTTAGCCTGACAAGTCTATCTCAAAACCCAGGATTTTCTTGTATGTATCACCACCAAGGGAGCAATAAAATGATGTAATCACAGTAGCTCCATTCTAGCTGAAACCACACTGATTGACACTAGCAGGTGACCTAATACAGGTCAATTTCAACAAAAATTTGTCTTTAAACCAAAATACATTTTTTGGCATGAAAAACGATACAGCAAAACTACAGTAAATCAACAGAGAAGACATGTTTCAAAACTCATCCAAATTCAAATTAAAATGTTTTACAGAATAGAAGGTTTGTAGCCCAGATAAGAATAGAAACCCAGATGGGTTTGTGAGAGCAAAGGAACAGATATGGATGCCACATTCTGCACGGTGCAGGAAGCAACCAACACAAACCCAAAGGGATACAAACCCAGAGTAAGGCACTGTCAAACCGGCCACCTGGAGCACCTCACAGCTGCATGTGAAGTACAAGAGGTTTAACAAATATGCTACTATAAAGGTGATGCATGCAAACTTTGCCATTTCAGTTACATGAAGTTTGAATTTCTTGATCAGAAAGCCTCCTAGAAACATCCCCAGGATTGTGATGGGTAAAAGTATCACACCTGCAAATAGAAGGTAATAAAAATGTTTACTCCTGTCACTTGCACTGGGCTTTTTAAGAATAAATATCTTGTTCTAGTATTTACCAAAATGACAGATACCAACCTATTTTCCAACAGACCCTTCAAGGTCCTAGGGCCTTTTATTAGCTTTAAGTAATTTTTTTTGCTTCCATTTTTTTCAGATCATATTTTGACTCCTCGACATTCCCTACCTTTTCACTGTACTGTTATTTGTATACATATTGATATAAAAAAACCTACAAAGGTGCCTGTTAGAAACTGGAGTAAATGAGATAAATGTCATGGGTGCTTCTTCATTAAACAAACAAACAAATCATCAAACTTCCAGAAAGTTACAAAAAGAAAAAAAAATCTCCAACATGTAACATAACGGGGGCAGCATCTGGATTTGCATTGGATACCATTTTGCTCTGAAGAGTGAATCATGAAATGATTTGCGTTTAGATGTTCAGCATTTCACAAACTCCAGCCCTAATATTTATATGCTAAGTAGAGCGCTTTTACAAGTTTTTATTGTGTGGGGTTGGCTTTTCCCTGTGTTTATTTGTTTGGTTGTTTTTTTGGGTCATGTTGTTTCTCTAAAACTTTCCCTGCATCTGAAAGAAGACAGAAAAAAGAAAGTTCTTTCCACATTTGTACCTGACCTGCAGGAAAACACGGTGCCTTCAGTCTAACAGAATATCAATTCTGAAATGGTCTCAAATACCCGGTTTTCTTGCCATGTTACCAGACCATATTAGTCACTGTAAAACTGATATAATTTCAACATTCTTTTTTGGTAGAACACTACAAAAAACTTATTTTTGAAGGAACTGGCAAACATAAAAAGATCTTTGAGCTGAATGAAATTACGCAAACTTTACATTTTTTATCTTGTTGCTCATAAAATTTGTATTTGCAATCAAAATGGAAGACAATTTATATCAAGATGCTATACTGAAAAGGAAAAATCACACATTTCATTAGACATTTTCTAAATTGGATGTTTTTTTCTTCTAGCTATAACTGCAGCTTATGTGTGGTTTTTTTTCATGAAAATAGATGCTTTCATAATCAAAATCTCACTCTGATAAAAACTTCAGCCAAAAAAATTCCACCCAGTTTTAATAATCCTCTGGCCCACTAAATAAGGAACATCAGGAAAATTAACACTAAAATTAACATCCATTTTCAGAATACAGTAGAAAAATTAATAAAATGCTATTTTTTTTTAAACCAAAGAGGTTCACAATACGAACCTCCTGAAAAGGAAGGCAAAATAAGAAAGAAAATCTTCCTTTTTGACACTGGAGTTTTAAAGAAGGACAGGTACCTACCAATTAGAAAGATAGCTCTTGCCACTGATACATTAAATTGCTGTTCCATAAACTTTGTCTCATAGGTTATCAACCCAACAAGAGAATTGTACTGCAGAATAGTGAGGAAGATGTACACCAGGAAAACTGGATTTCCAAACAGCTTCTTCAGAGCTGGGAAGAAACCTGCAATGGAGAGGTATATGCTGAACACCCTGCTAAACACAGAGAAGAGTTGTTTTGACAACCTTTAGACAATAAAACTAACTTTGATTTAATTACTGGCTGTACTGCAGATTATAATTCTTTGCCTATCAAAATATATGTTTGCTGCATTGAGAGTTTTCCTCATGACTTACTGGCGCAGCAAGTGAGCAGCAAGGCTTAATGTCATAGTGGATGCTCAAATAGGAATCAGAAATCCTAGATTATCTTGTGTGTGACACAGGACTATTCATCAAAGGCACTAAGGCTTGAAAGACTGATACCTGTACAGGAGAGTGTCCCCAGAGGAACATGGAGACTCTCTGTAATGTACCAAGTGAAAGGTTTGGTGCCTAAAGCAGGAACCTTCATAAACCACACTAGAGCCCAACATGAAGCTGATGATCAGGGAAAGGGAGCACCTGATCCAGCAAAAGGCTGGAACCTTTCCTGAGACCCTCGATTACAGTATCTAAATCCATTAAATTAAAGAAAACTTGCATTTAGCCTGTACTCTGTTTACACACTTCTGTAAAAGAGAGTTCAAAACACATTTCCCATAGCCACTAAAGGGCACACATGCCTACATACATATGAATAAAAGCCTTGGGGAAGTCCAGCAATGGGTAGTTGGATCTGATATTGCCCATACAAGGTGAATAACATCACTGAGCTCGTACATACGAGGTATGAACCCAGTGAAATCCCTCCAACAGCTAACGTAGTACTTAGCTCCAGGTTTCCCTCCCAGATGTTGGCCTCAGTGAAACAGTAATCTGACAGCAGTGGATTGGTCATTAATGAGTGATGGGATGTTTTCCACCTTCTTCTTTCATAATCATAGGATTATAGCTGTAATATATGAAGTAACAACTACTGTGTTGGACTGAGAATCTCTGGTGCTCAAACAATGAGTTTTTCCAGCTGCCTGACATAAGCAGGGGACTGAAACACAACCTTAGCATGTAATTATAATGCTACAAATTAAAAAGCTTTTTTGTCCATCATTTGTACTGCAAAAATGCACGTTTTGCTGTGGTCATGCAAATCCATCCTCAGCTCAGAATGAATCAAAGAGAAAGAATTCACATGCAAACATCTGGGCAATAATCTTTCACCTTTTACTGCTTCTGAAAACTTTAACTGAGGCTGAGTTGGGGGGTCTGTTTTACAGTGATCTCCTTGAATAGGCAAATGGCTAATCTTCAGGATTTCATTCTCTCCTTCTTTTGGTAAGGAGTAAGGCAAAAACCAGAAAGGCAATGAAGCAATGAGGTTAACTGCTCCACAGATAAGCAATCCCAGCCACCAGGCACCAACCCAACGGGTATCCTTCGGATTTATGCTGATGGCATCTATAAAATACAGAAAGACAGGAAAATAGATTAAGCATCATGCAGAGCAATTAAACTTACTATTGGTGTCCATATATATATATAATTTAAGGATCAGAACAGATGTGATCTATGTTCCATATGAAGAATCAAAATGCAGCTTGAAGCAAATCAGTCCCAAGCAGTCAAAAATAGATATCTCTATTTAGACCCATAGTAGAATTTCCCTGCCATGATTTTCCAATGCTTTCTGTGGGAATGAGTGACAGCAAGAGGGCCCTGCAGCACTCAAAAAAGATTATTCATGTCTCAATTTCCCACTCTCCCCTCCTTCTTCCATTCCCAAACGTAACATTTTTTTCTTTGAAGTTCCTCAAATTTTCCCAGAAATGAGAAACTTTAAAGTTGCTTGAACAATGAAATGAGTTTTCATATGAATGTCTGCTGCATGCTTTTTAAGAGAACATAAGTTTTGTCAAGTGTTGAAAGTGTCCACAAGAAAAGGCCTTTCACTGTTCCTTCAGTGTAGGAATGGCCTTTCATTTCCTCATTTGTTCTTAGCCGTACAACAAGAGTGTAACAAGTGCATGCACAAGCATCAAAAGAGGTGGGAAATTTTTCTGCAGTAGGGGTAGGGGTCTTGCATCAGGGGCCATTCCAGTCAACTACAGCATTGCAGATACTAAAATGTAAATAACACCAGCTTTCAAGTAGGAAAAAAACTCTCTAGAGAGTCCCCTCTTTTGGAGTAATAAAACTGGGAAGGTGCTTCTTGCCATGCAGGTTCCTATATAGAACAGCCATCAAATAAAATCATAGAATCATATACAGCTATATTCTCAGTTAACGAACCACTCCATGGTCTCTTACCAATATCCACAACGCCAATGTCAACCCAGAGGCTGGCACAGAAAGAGCCAAGCAGGAAGCCTAGGGTTGGCCCAAACATGCCTGAGGATCTCACCAGGCCTGTAAGAGAAAGGAGGCAGCACTGGAGAATGAGCAAAATACTGCACAGACAAGCATGCCGCCTTCTCTGAGGAGAGAGAAAGAAGGATACAGAAGTGGGCACAGGGTATTAGGGGATGCCTAATAGGAAGCTTCTGAGCAGTAAGAAAATAAGCCATAAGCTGCCAACGTGCTAGCTGTGATGTGGAAGCAGGCCCCTTCACCCACACAGGGTTTTGCCAAAGTGAGCATGCTCTCACGGGGATCCCCAAGTGCATTTCATTGACAAGATTCATGTTTTGGAAGGAACAGGGAGAAAGCGAATAGCATTGCAATGACTTTTATCCCTCCTCCTCCTCCCTACTTCTCACATTTTTTGTAGTTACATTGTTCAGCTTGTGGCAGTTAACTAACGAAAAACTCTAGGCTTCCTGGAAGTATCCTAAGTCTACCTGGAACTCTATTCACAGCTTGCATGACATTCTGTATTTGTAGAAGTCAGGACATTTCCCTATAGTTTGTGTTCAGGTCCCTAGTTTAATTTTTAGTAGCAGCAATTGATCTGATGATGTATATATAAGAAGGCATTGCAGTCTGGAGTCACATCAGAATAATAGGAACAATAGAAGTGTGTGGACATGGAATTAGGAATAGGACCTTGAGAATATTTTCTGTAGGTATGTGCGTGAGCAAAGTTCATTAGAGAGAACCTTTGTTTCATTCAGCACCAGAACATCAAATCAGCCAATTGGTGTGTTAATAGGTACTTCTGAGGATGCAAAAAAGAAAAATTAAGAAATATAGTGATCAAGTAGTGACTTCTTTAAAACAGCTTTCAGGTTTGTTACTGGCCTCACTGAAGCTTCCATTTCCCCCTCTGTCTCTGCTTACAACAGGCGATAACACGGGATAAGAAGAAGGCAGAATTCCCCTAGGAGCAAATTAATAAGGCGTCTCTGCCTCAAAATAACTTTTGTTCTTACTCAACAAAACATCTAAGTGCAGAAAAAAAAGGAGAGACAGGAAGGCGAAACTTCTTGCTCAGGGTTAAATGTTGAGATAAATAGCCAAAATTAATAATCAGCAAGGCTTGACTGTTTTTATTATAGAAGGTTTTTTATTTATTTTACAAAAACAGTGATCATAAATTGACTCAGTCAACTGATGAATAAAATCAGATGTAGAAAAGAATTAAAGGAATTTCAGCTCTACGAAAAAGACTATTTCAAAAGACTAGCCCTTTGCAAATTGGGTCAGTCCATCAAAAAGACTGAAAACTGCTATTCAGAATGTTAAACTGAAATATTGAATACACTATAAAGTAAGTATTTTATTTCACTTGCATGACCTGAACAAATTTTCATTTTGATTGAATCCATACTTTCTTTGTGTCCACTTTATATTTTTAATCTCACTTTCCCAGTTGTCCAACCCATTGCAATCTCTCCAAGATCAGATTCTGACAAGAAAAAATTTCAGCTGAAATTTTTAAAATACCTTTAATCAGAGCTTGGAGGTGATTACAAATATATTTTATCACTGCTGAATGGAACTTTTGTTTTTGTCAGCTCCTGTGACAATACTTCAATTTTCTTCAACCTGCAAATTTCTTCATCCCCAAATTAAGACATTTGCAATGGCATTACCCTGTAGCATTTGCATACTGAGCTTTTCCCGAAACTGTGTCTTACTATCTGTATGACCAGTTCAACTTCACCAGGTTTGTTTCAGCCAGCAGTTTTGACCTTCCTTAGCCACACAAACACTCCATGCTATTAAATCAATTTGGCAACAAATTAATTAGCTTGGGTGTAATATTTCTGTGTTGGGCAACAGCCTATCTTCAGTCAAAACAACAACAACAAAATCCCACTTAGAAGGGATTTATTACAACACCCTGTCAAGGGGCTGGTTTTTCCTTCAGTAACTAGTGACTTTAAAAAAGCATTCTTCAGGAAGTGTGCTGCATGTAAAACTCAAAAAGCCAGGTAAAAGCTTCTGAAACGCAATTGCATCACTGTGATTACTGATCATTACAATGAGGATCATTCTCTTGTCTGTGAAACAGTGATTAGGAAGAATGAAGCTGAGATACTGAAGATAAAATGCCAGACAAGACAGATATGACTTCACACTTTGGAGAAATGAGTATTTGATTATGCTTCACTTCATCATAGGGAACACTGACACATGTAGCAAAAGCCACTTAGCAAAAGCAAAAGAAGCATCTGGGAATATCCTTCAAAATAAACATGAGATCTCTTTTGCATGGCTCTTTTGTCTCTGTACAATTTAAAATTATCCCAATCAGAGCAGATAGATAGATTTTCTTGGAGAGTATTTGCTTGGCTACAGAAATGTTAAAGAAAAGAATGTTTAGCATAAAAATTAATCATTTGCATATTACCTATGTAAAATGCTGAGTTTTCTTCTTTAGAGAAATCATCAATATATGACACCCCCAGTGGCATAACTGGTGCTTCCCCAATTCCACGTAAAAGGTTCCCCATCAACACGAACAGCCACAGATGGGAATTTGTTGTTTTCTCACATCCTGCAGGCCATAAATATTTACATTTCTGTGAACATAATTCTTACAATATGTTATTGAACAGAAAAATAACATAAAATACAGGGGTTTACAACCATTACAAGGTGGGTATATATATATCATGGTTTCTAACAGGGAGTTGGCAGTTTTTCAGTACAAGAAGGCGTATAAAATGGGGACAAGGAGAAGAGAACCCAGCATTAGAGCTTTTGCTTACCGAAATTTTTCTTTGTGCTGGGTGTTTCTGTAGCATCTGTGACTGGATGGCCTTCAGATGATGCCAGGGAGCAAGCTGATACACTCATAGAGGAGTTGTGCACAGTAACAGTTATCCTTTCATAATTATAACTGGAAAACAACTATGTAAAATACAACTGACACATGAAAGAGTCTGCTTTTCAGGAAGTGTGCGTGAGCCTTGTGTTCATTCATGTTCATTCCTGTTACGTATAAGCAAAATGGAAGGGCAAGCCATTTCCGGTGTTCTCACTTAAAAAAAGATAGTTATCTGTATCTTTTTCAAAATACTCTGACCATACTAACCCCCATATTTTCTTAAGACGAACAGAAGAGCTGCTTTAAGGGTTTAAGAGGTCATTCTTCAGACCAAAGGACAGAACCAGAGTCTACCCACATCATTCTGCATGCAACAGTACCGATATTTTTCCATACTGGCACTGGTTTCTTATCTATGTGACAGACGTAACAAAGATTTCTGTGCTAGTCTAAAATTAGCTAGCTAAGAATCTATCAGTAACCTACTTGTGTCTATAAAGAGATTAAAACCAGCTGCAAAACACATGTGCCAGTTTGTCAGCTACTAACAGCAAATCTACTAAGAAAATTGAAGCCAGCTTGAGTACATTTATGCAGCACTGGCATAAATGGACAGCAGATATTCCCACTGACTGTGCAATCAAGTGGTAACCCTTAATATTCTGACGGATGACAGTGAGGTCCCCAGGGCCACTGGGTTTTGCTCAGCACTCTGGAGAACGGGTAATCTTCAGAACTTGGCTATGAGTTTGGGTTAAATCAGATTTCCATAGCTCTGCTTCTGGCCTGTGCTGCAGTGTGAGTTTCCAAGCAGAGTAGTGATTGTAGCCACTTTCCATACCATGGTCACCAGATAGGATTCTTTCAATACCCTCCTTATCATAGTTATTGATCTTTGAACCAAAGAAGATGCACAAATAATTTTTAATTTTTGTGGGAGAGAGGGATTTTGTTTTCAACTACTATTCAGTAAGATGCTGATGGACTGGAGATGTATGAACTGCTTCTGACAGCTGTGGAATCACTAAAACTTAGATGTGAAGGGTATTTAGTTATTTAACTCTCCTTCAATTTAGTGGAGATAGATAAATATATTCATAATTTTAAGAGCTTAGCATGTATAGCTACCAGGGAGAAAGAAGCCTCTTCTTTGAAGATCTAATGACAGTTCATTTAAGTGTAAAAAGAAGGAGAACATCTATTAAAAAAAAAAAAAATCTGTGTATACCAATCCTAGGTAAAAATTCAACCCACTTTATCTCTAATTATATAAAAGTTCTGTAGAAACCTGAGGTTTCTCTCTTACTTGCCTGTAGAAAGAAGTAAGCTTTCAAAGAGGAAATTAGGAAGTTTATACTAAAAAAGCCACCCATTAAAATCTACCTGTTTTCTGGAAGAGACTACTATTGTCAAGCTTTTGACCTGTGTGTGATTAAATAACACTTTATATGGTCAAGTTCAATTAGTGCAAAATGTGAAAACTCTCCATATTTACCGTCCCATTAGGAATTGAGGCATGACTGACAAAAATGCTCCTAAAGACATGATGAGGCATCCAGTACCAATTACTTTTGGTCG
The DNA here is from genome assembly GCA_009867235.2 of Psittacus erithacus. Taxonomy (NCBI): domain Eukaryota; kingdom Metazoa; phylum Chordata; class Aves; order Psittaciformes; family Psittacidae; genus Psittacus; species Psittacus erithacus. The sequence goes on along the minus strand of WYDI02028177.1, from coordinate 62,177 downwards.
ATGAACTCTTGGTCCAAGGTAGCTCACCAGTACCATTACCAGTAAGTTACCTGCACCAAGAGGAAGGAGAATCAGTAAGTTTATGAAAAAAATATTCATTTTCTTTTTTTCTGGGGTGGGGAAATGTATTTAGAAGCAGTATTTATCCACTTTCAAAGAAAATACACATACCTATCTCAAAACTGCCATCAATAATGCCAACAATTGATGAAGAGATTTCAAATCTCCTTTCAATTTGACTGGACATGCTCTTCATGTAGCTTCCAGAAAATCCTTTGGCAAAAAAGGAAAAAGCTAGAGCTCCAAGAAATATCTGAAGAGAGAAAATAATTGAGTTTGCAAAGAAACATTTTTTTCTTCATGGCTGGATGCCTTAGCTACCTACTCAAGAAACGTAAAAATCAAATGGTTTGTTTTCTAATTCTCTACCAAGAGATTCTTCCTATTGTGAAGAGATTCTTCCTATTGTTTTCATTAAACCAGAAGATTTTACTTTCTCTTTCAGGATGGCCTTCAAAGCTACTGCAAAGAAAAAGAAAATTGACGCTGTCTGTATGTACTTTCTATCTTCCTACCACATATTGTTTTAGCTGTTTCTTTCCTTATGGAAAACTTGCAGACTAAAGTTGTTCATTACTGCTACTATTATTACAGCATGTCTTATTATTCCTACTTCTTGTGTTCTAAAAAACAATGATGAAAAGGTGTAACTGCAACTACCATTATGACTATAGCCCATCTCCAAATATTTCCTTAGTAAAATAAGGCCTTGCTTTTTAACTTCTGAACACATTTATTGACTTCTATGTGCTTGGATTCACAACCTAAAGCATTGTTTCCAACACACATAGTGTCAGTGTCCTACACAACTATCTGATTTTTGATAGAACTTTAAATTGCCATTTTTAGTATTACAGAGAAAATATATGGTGAGGGCTCCTCTATCATACCTTTAGCTTTGAACAGTTATGGCACATGTTCTTGGCAGGAGCTGCACTGCCATCGCTGTCCTGAAAGAGTGACTTGTCTTTAAGTTGGCCAGCAGTGATTGACCTGTCCATGGTTTTCCTTCTTCAGATCTGATACGTAGGTCTTCCTGTTTGGAAAATATCACTACATTTAAATATTATCTGCATAAGAATAAAGGTTCCAGTGTTTTTCACACATACTAGATGGTGAGACACTTCTTGAGATCTCTACACATTGACACCTTTTCTCAAGAAGGGCGTTAAAGGGTTTTCAAAGCGTCATTGTAATGAGTTAAGTATTGGTGCACCTGCTTTGTGAAATCTGCTTTCTAAAAGACTTCAGGACCTTCTTGGATGGACTGAAAATTTAGAGGCAACTTGCTGATAGTTTTTAGAAATCTTTATAAAGAGGAAAGTCCCAAGGAAGCTGGAGGCTAGGATAGTTATGTCAGAGAAATATCTTTGCCATGCTTGAACCAATTCTTATATTCTCTCTTGATCACTGTTCCAGGCTAATGGACCTTTGGCCGCTGGTCAGTATGGTCAGTAGGCTGCTGATATTATGCTATATTTATAATGATTTTCTCTAACTGCATAATCTGTGAATTTGCAGAAATACTGAATACCACTCTGTACCATTCTATCAAGTTTTCTATAAGTCACGTTATTTACTAGATAAATGTTTGTAGAATCAGACCACAAATGATGACAGAGGAGAAAATAGGATAAGAGATATGGCAGGTAAAGATGTATTAGGGAAAAAGAGGGCACTGATTAAAAGAAGCAATTAATGACTATCTAACTCCACAAGTCTCCACAAGTTCCTGGCAAGACAGATGATAAATGTAGCTATTTTAATGAGACTGCCAAATATTACCATTTAGAAATTGGCTCTGATATAGTCATTTTAGATACATTGGTTGATGTAGATTAAGCTGATCAGGGGAAACCAGATAACACAGAGAAATCTGGAATGCTAACAAGTCAAAAAGAGCTATTGCCAAGTTCCTCTGTTGGAAAACTGGTGCAGTAATACAGAAGCCAATTAGCTCTGATATAAATTGGCATATGTATTAAAGGAATATAGAAGAACATAGGTAAGAAACTCACCTGTAGCATTTCCACCCTCTTCCTTCTCCTCCCTCTACCCCCCAGACCTTGCTCTGGAAGCCTTTCAAAGTTCTCCTCCTTCAGGCCCCAGATGCTAGCTGACCCAAGAGCAGAAGCCATTTAAATGTTGTGTGGAATTTTTAACACCAGAGGCAGTAGGGCTGTGGCAGGGTCCCATGTTAATGTGCAAAGGTTGTTCTGTTCCTCTGGAGAGCTCAGTTCTTCCAAGCAAGATGCCTAGGAGCAAGCTGGACTCCCTGAAAAATGTCCATCCATGCCCAGAAAGGACAAAACTCTCTTAGCAACCAAACAGGTGCCTAAAAGTTACCCTTAATGATTGCAAATAGGCACTGATGTCTAATAAAAAGATATAAAGCCTCATAGGCACTTTAACTTAAATTTTAGTTCTGAATCCTACTCCAGTATGATCTATCAAAAGTAACTATGAAAAAGTCAAACACGTGTATTTCAGAGTGAATCACATATGAAATTAATAAAGGGACCTGACCTTAACCTTCCTTAAGCCATCTTTAGCAACTCACAAAGCAAAAACCATTGAAAAAAAGAAGTTATAGATAATTAAAGTATGGTGAATTCAGATTTACGCCAATCTTTACAGGATAGGAGCTGAAAGACAGAATTATCTAAAGCAAATACATTCTTCATTGATTTGCATTTTGCTGATGATTAACTTTGTGAAAACTCTGACTTTGTTAAATAAACAGTATCTAAATCAGTGACATGGTTTTCTATACACTGTATTTAATTTTATTTAAATCTATGTTCCTAGCCTAATAATCTACCTTAAACTTAGAGAAAATGTTAAGCTGTATAAACATTTCTCTTATGCATAATGAAACAACACATTTTCCATAACCACTCCATAGAAATCTGCACTTTGGCAAACTAGTGAATCATTTACCCTAGTGGCATATAAAATTAAATGAAGCAGGGAAAATAATACGAGATTTAATTTTTTTTTTTTAATTAATTAATGGCAATGAATTGTTTTTATATGGAGGGATAAAACATCCAACTGTCCACAGTGCTCACCCTTTAAAAAATATCTAATTTGCAGAATTGTACCTTTGCACTTTACATAATCTCTTTCAAGTTTAGTGACACTGAGATGTACAAAAAGCCTAGTCTGCCCTGCACATAACAATTTAGCAAACTAATAAACAAATGGAAGGAAGCAGGAAGGGAGGGTGGGGAGAAACAGTGAGAGGCAGAGAGAAAGAACTTACTTTGTGTCACTGCGGTGTCAGGCTCTTTCTTTCCCGTGCCCTAGGGCTTTCAGGCTGGAAGCCAGCACAACGTCACAGCAAAAGTGCTGCCTACTCCAAGAAGTGGAGCACTCCACCACATTTTTTTAAACCTTGGATTTCCTTCTTACAGTGATTGCAAAACTTTCCCACAATCACTGATACAAAGGCTTTGCAAAAGAAGGCAGGTTTCTTGTGTTGTCATTACTGTGGCAGCCTACCTGCCAGCGCAGTGTGCTAGTGGTGCCAGCCTCTCCTGGGAGGAACAACTTGTTTTCTTCACTCTTCATTTTTTTATTCCTAAAGTCTAAACACTAAAGCTGCTTTAAGCACCTCTCCAAAGGGGCCTACCTACCATAGCCACGGAGTAGCAGAGCTCATGCACAGGATCCTTGAGAGAGCAAGCCAAGCATCTTACCTGCAACCTCAGTAACTAGCACTTCTTGGTGCCTTTCATGAGGGTCAGCAGATATATGAAGGGATGACTTAGCTCCTCAAAGTGTATGAATTGCATAGTGACATCTGTCAGGTTTTGGTATGAACCATCTGTGTCACCACCCCAATGTAGAAGGGCAAAAGGACTACCCTCCTGAAGATCTAAGGAGAAGCGGATTCCCCCAAGAAATCACAGACCCCCTGCCTATTATAAATCAGAAGTATTTAACACTACCACAGGCAGTATCTGCATGTGCCGACAGGAGATACGGCACTACACAGCTATCATACCAAGCTGAGTACAGACTGACCAAGCAAAAAGAGCAAGCATTCTACTCAGAGATAGCCCAGCTCACATCCTAAACAGTCACAAGTAGAAAATCATCTCTCACATTTAACAAGGCACACACAGAGAGCAAACCCACTTAATCCACGTCTAATCCAATCTAGAGCAGAATTCTCCAGTGCAAGGAAAGACTCTGGCCCAGAAATCATTCCAGGCATTACCAAGAATCTCAAGAAGCATTCTTTGGTCATCTAGTTGCATGTAGCAGCACGGTGCACACTTTTGCAGCAACTTGAATTACAAAATCAGATTCATATCTAGTTCAAGGCCCATTCTAGCAATTTCTAAATATAGAGTAAAGGAGGTTTTTGACTCCAATAACTTCAGGAACTCTGGAAGGAGGAAGCATTGTCTCACCATTCCTTTTCTTTCCAGAGAAAGGTAAATTCCTGAAATACAAACTTTGACAAAGATTACATGAAAAGCCTTGCTTAGCTTTATCTGCATAAAAATACATTAAGATATTTGTTAAAGATTAAATTAATTCAATGAAATAATGGAAATGTATTATTTAGTTGCAAAAGCTAAAAGAAATAATAAACTTATTAAGTCCATAAATATATAAAATCTCACTTTCTCCTAAGGCTTGGCAGTTAACTGCAGACAATGATTTTATCTGCCCTAAATGACACTTCCTGTTGGATTTTACTTGGTAGAATTTTTAAAACTTTACTTTGATGATCGTATATTTATTGATTTATTATGGGTCTGTATTCAATTTTTCCATTTTGCCAGAGGGACTCTGTGCTGTTATTCAGTAAGCAAATCAAAACACAGCTCATTTCTACCATTTAATAAGAATATATGCTACACAGAAAAATGTTATTTTCTATAATGGTTTTAATTGCATCATTCCTGCATCGGTCTTTAAATGCTAAGTTCTGGTTTAATTAATTGAGTTTTAACACAAGGGAAGAAAGTACATACTGAAATTTTCTCTTAAAAGAATGCAGAAAAAAAAAGGTGCAATTCCGCCTATTCCTCAGATAAACTCATCCATTCTCATACTTTTATTTATCTTTGCCAAGTTCTTAATGCCTTAATTACTACTTCTTTTAAATCTCTAAAATGCTTAGATTCATCCACTGGAATATCACTAGAATAAATCAGAATTTGCCTCATCTGAACTTGCCTGCATTTGGACTGCTTTTAGCTATGACGATATTGTAAATATTATCATATATATGTTGACGAATAACATATATGAACATTAGCCCAGGTCCCCTATTTATCATTGCTGTCAGCCTGCAACCAGGGGGAAGAGCACAAGTCTTGGAAAATTAACTGCAAGCCCATTGTCTACCAGGAAAGGAGGCATAGTTCTCAAAAGGAAGCACCCAGAAAAATCCCATTAGCACTTCAATAAATGTATTTTAGAGTTGAATATAAAGAATTTTATATAGAGAGGGTATGACACTTCTTGTGATTGTCACACAAAAGTGGTAGGATCCATTTACGAGGTAGCAATGAATGGACTTAGTGCAGACACTTCCAGATAAGCCACTCAATCAGTTTCTCTTTATAGTCAGAGGAAGAAAAAGAAGCATTTCTAAAGGTGTGAGTTGTCTGGTCTATTTTAGATACTTACTTTAGGTATGAGATGAAATAAATTCCAGGTACAGCTGTGAAAGAAGGCTAGACAGCAATATCAGCTATGGACAACAGAAAGTCAGGAGAGATGAATCCCACCATAAAAGACTTCAGCATTCCCCTAAAAATAGCTTCTCCAAACTGAGCTCCGGTGTCTGACAGCATTTGCCATCATGCTTCTCTGTGCAACTCAGTTGTGATACAGCAGCTGCCAACAGATGAGAAAAAGGACCCTTGCTATGGAAGGGCAGTCCTGGAGAGGCGAATTGCAGCTGCCAGATCTTGGCCAGCCCACTGGCACACGCTGACAGAAAGCAGCAGCATCAGCACACATCAGTGCCCCTTCACAAGCCACACTGTGGGATGTTGTGTCAGCCACCAGCCTGACAACTGGCTATACAATGGCCTTGCCCACTGGGAACCTGTTCTGCAAGGCCTGTGGTAGCATGGAAATTCAAAAACAGGAGAGTAGATCATCAACAAGGAAATGTTTGTTGTTGCTGATCAAGTGCTACTGCTTCCCATGTGACCCAACACTGTCTACAACCAGCTGGTAGTGGTAGGCACTCAGAGATTGCATGCAAGAGCACCCTACAAACAGTCCTAGGGACAGCTCTCATGGAGGGATCTACCTCCTGAGCCTGGCCCGGTGCTGCCCTGCATCGCATCACCAGCCCTGTTCCCAAAGCAGGACATAGTGTCCCTCATATGATGCTCCTGGCTGGCTGCACATCAATGCCTTTGCTGTGTTATGAACTGCACCAAGCAGGTGCAAGATATTCTAAGCCTAAGGACAACAAAGGAATTCAGAGCAAGTGGGTGTACATTTCCATGCTCAACCATCTCATTTCTCCAGAAGGTTTTGTGTGGCAGTCATGAAACTGCAGAAGTTTTAGGTTTGGCCTCCTGCCATGCAGAGATAAACCAGATGGCAGCTCCTCCTCAGAAGGCTGCCCATTCAGAGCTGCATCTTGTTTATCAGCAGAGGAAGCGTCATGCAAGGGGAATACAGTTGTCATCACTTTAGTTGCACTCAGTTGCACTGACTGAGCTTTCCTGCCAAATAAAGCCCCAGTCTGAAGCAGCACAATCCCAAGCGCCAGCCAATGCCAAAAGATCACGTGGCAATGCCATGTCAGGACTTATGAGGCTGCAAGACCAAGACTCTTGGAGCTCAGTCTGCAAGTCTCATCATGTGTTTCCTCAGGAGTAAGTAGTAACAGGAGGGAGGAACGTGAATTCGGATAGATTGTTCCCTATTACTGATGAAACATGGAAGGTCAAGATGGGAAAGAAGAAGGGAATAAATGTTAATCCTCTGCTTCAAAGAGAAAAAAGTTTTTATAAGCATGATTTGTACATACGGTCTTTTTCTTTTCACCAATTTTTTACCTGCAGAAAGGTGTACAGAGGATTTGGGATTGCTATGCTAAGCTATCATGCTATCTTATCATAGTAATTCTAGTTTCTTTAGGTCCCAAAGAGAATTAACAAGACAAAGATACAAGAGGTAAAAGCATTTCAGAGTGCTCCTCTATGAGAATTTTCTCCTGCAAAACTTAATTTGGCAAGTGTTCACAGGCCTCCTGCAAAACTGATGCAATCTAGCTCTACAGTAAGGGAATTTTCTCCTCAAGAATGGGACCTACTAGGTACTCATATGTAAAGCCTTAAATAATGTAATAGTAGTAGAGGAGGCATGTTACTGATCTCTTCAAAATCTAAGACAGGTATTATGTGTATGCTCATCTGGGAAATATTATTAACCCTGGAGGAATAGACATAAATTATTTTAAGTCATATCACTTCTTGGTAAGATGGACTGCATGTGCCTTTGAATTTAGATATAATTTGTGCTTGAATTAATTAGTCTTCTGAAAAAGAAAAAGGTATCTCAAAAAAAAAAAAATCAAGTTTTTGTCAGTGTTAATTCATGACTTCCAGCCTGAATCTCCAGCACATGTTGGATCAATGCTTTAAGCTGAATAAAGGTACTGATGTTCAGATGCACTCTACGCTTACAAATAAAGCATCATGGGATTTGGATAGTCCAAACAAACATATTTGGGATGCTTTCAAAGCTGCAAAGGAGAAGTCTAACTACTACTGACAACCTTCAGAAGAGGAGTGCCCACCTGCAATGTTTGCCACTGGAAATCACCTTTTAGAAGTATCTTGTGTGCAAGTTGTATTAAACATGAACCTAATAAACTGATGGGGAAAATTAGCTTCTAAAAATTGCAGCCCTTTCATACCGCAGAAAGTTTGTTTTTAAAAAAAAACCCCAGAAACAGTCAACTCTACAGTGGAAAATAACCCAAAAGAAGTCATATTCAAATATGTTAGTAGCGATGGATTTCTCAGGCCAATATCTCTGCTTGACCTCTCTAAGCTCTAGCTCAGAGTGGGAGCAACCCACTGCCTATGCCAGCTCTGCAGGAGCGCAAAATACACCTGAGCCAGAGGACGAAGAGGAGTGAGTATCCACGCACCAGGGAGCAGGATCACGAAGTACGATTGTGCCTTCATGAGCAGAACGCCACTGGAAAGACTCCCTCCACTTGCAAATAGTTAACTCTTGGCACCTCCAGTAACATGCCTGCACAAGTAGACCATTTTCAATCTCATCTCCCTGTGGATGGTAGCACAAAAACACAGGAGAAACTCTCTGCTGGCAAAAATGGTGTAAAGCCCCTGGATTCCAGTAAACTTGACCAAAGTCATGGGAAGAGCTCTTGTGAGCATTATGAGGTACCTGCACCACTTTTGCCTATTGAAGTGGTTGGTGTTTAAATGCTAGCTAGTTCTTGCATTCAAAAGTGCAATAATAACTTACAGTATGGCTAAGTAATTCTCAAATAGTTTTCACTCTGTCCTTGGTGGAGAACATAGGAGGAGTGGCTCAATACTGGTTTGCATTGTGTTTGTTTGTAGGATGTTATAAACTTACCTTCCCCCTTTTTAATATGAAGAAACCTTAAAGTACTTTTATATGCAAGACTATTGCTACTTATGCAACTTAGGGTTTTTTTTACTACTAAATTATGTTTTAAAAGTCATTAAAAAAAAAAGTACAAACTTTGTGCTTTCACTTATAAAATGCTAGATGTGGGAAGCTTCAAGGGAAACATTTCCTAATTCTCCCCAGCTCAGAATTTCTCTTTGCAGTTACAAGGAAGTCTACTTGTCTTACAGCTACTTTTTGAAATAATATTTTAGGTAGAGTTTTGGGTTTTAATGAAATGATAAATTAAGATTTTTTTTTTAAGTATTAGCTGCAGCGATAGATTTTGAGGTAGTTGGGTTTTTTTATATGAGGAGTACCTAAAGCAAATATACTGTGAACTATCACTAAAAATATTGTGCAGCATAATCTCAGGTAATGGGAATTTCTTTCTTCTACTAAAAAATGTAAAGATATCTTCCTCTACAACCTGTAAGAAAAATCATAGGTAGCATCAGTGATGTAGTTACAACTAAAAAGGCAGTATGCTCCCTATTTTGGTGACCCAGCATCATGGTGACCCCCGTTTTTGTTTTTCACTGATTGCTTCGGAGGTTCTGAAAAGCGAAAACAGGAGTCTCTGAAACCAGTTTCTGACGTTCAGCTACACAGCAGCAATGACAACACAGTTTGCAAAAGAGTTCTTTGGTTTGGTTCTGTAAATGGCACAAATTGTAGAAAAATCTCACAAGCAAAAATATCGCACAGTATAAAAATGTAGGAGGACTGTGGTTAAAGCACTATTGGAAGACCTTTTTCAAGGCAATAAAGCAATATGCCAGTCAAGAACCTGTTCACTAGATGAACATCTCACAAATTTAGTGTGTTCTTGGAACAGATCATAGGGTCCTCAGTACATATGGAAGGTATAGGTTTACTTTAGGGAGCTTGACACAATATCTGAAGAATGTAAAATTATCAAAGAGGAAAAAATTAATATTAAATTGGATGAGAAACTCTATATTTAAATGAATAATGAACACAATAGGGTTCCTGTGACACACTGGGAAAAGTTCCAAGACAGTAAAATTAACAGAGTGTAAAACAAACTCCAGAGAAGTAATATAAGCCACGCCATCTATATTTTAAAATTAGACTTGACAAACATTAATAAATATGTGCCAAGAAATAATCTTCTATTGGCAGTAGAGAATGTAATTTACTTACTGTACTCAGTAAAATTTATTTTATAAACTCAGAAGCATTAAAGCAACTGGATTAGGACTAGAATTAAAGGCCTAGGACACTAAATTGTTTCCATCTGCTCATTACTGTCACTGCCTACATTCTCCAGCATGAGCACTTTACAAACAGGCAGTAATTTAAATCCCCTTTACGGCCAGGGTGTTCCCATTTGCAGCTTGTGATGCAATTGTTACACCCAAGCCATATGCACTACATGCTCTTCCCCTGCTGTGGTGGCAATATCAGGGACATCAGTCACAACTCCTTCTGCTTATTGCCCTCCCTTTCTAGTTACTGCAAGCAACATCTTTTATCACAGAGTTACCTGCCTGCCCAACACACTTGGAAAGTAGTTTTTCTTCTCAAGCAAAGCCCAAGTTGTACTGGAGCTATGGAGGATACCACTGGTGCTGCAAATCTGAGGTGACTGGGGCCAACTCATCTCACTGAAAGACACAATGGCATCTGGCAAAGCCTCTAGTGAGGGACAGAGGTACATACTTAGTTATAAAATCAAAAGGAAAAAGGTTACTGACTACATTATTATAATTTACATGATAGTCTAGGCTAATGCACCATTTTTTTCCAGTGTTGTCTGGATTACGGGGTTATTCCAGTACACATTGCACTTGCTAAATGTTATGCAGGTATTAATCCTTGGCTGCTGCCTGACTGGCTAAAGTCTGATGCCCACAGCCACTTAATTCTTCTGCCTGTTATCCTATAACACACAAATGGTAAGAAAGGCTCACTGCACATCCTGGAGTCATCTGGATTCCTTTCCATGCAAACACAATCTAAACAGGTCATCTTGGTACCTCTTCTCCTGCCTGTTCAATTTTTTAAACTAAAGGCAAATCCAGACTAACCTTAATTGTAGTGTTCTCTTTTCCTGTCACTTCATTTAAAGCTGACATGGTTTTGTGAGTTTGTGATAATAAACATGCAAATGATCGTTGATGGCTCAACTGTCATTTTAGGGCATTCAGGCCTTTGAATTTTGCAGAGTAATTCCCTATTAGTCATCTTTGCACCTGGAAGACTGACTGAACAGCAAGCTTGTAAACTCCTCTTTACTTGGTATTGCACACACTATGAAAACACACATATCTGAAAAGTGTGGGGGGAAAAAGGTTACCCATTATGCCAACAACGCTGAATGACTGCAATAGCTCATCCTCAGTGTAAGAGCCAACTAACCACATGGCAGAAGGATTTATGTGTGGTATGGATTTCTGTGTGATTTACCAGCCCATACGCTGAAGCAAAATAGCTCTCACACATCTACCCTGTTCTTTGCCTCTCCAGGTATTAACTAAAGCTGTAATTCATTTTCTAACAATATCACTGTCTGCTGCCATGGAGGGGTGTAGTATCAAGTTCACAATGCTCATACAGAAATAAGATTTGGAGAAATCTAGGCTCTTCTCTACATAACTTTTAGCCTTTAGAGAATTAGCCTTTGCTAATTAATACAGGGAGAACCTAAATTGGACCTTAAGGTCTCTGATTGTGAGGAAAGCTCATAATTGTATCCAGCCTCTACTGCTCAGGGCCTTGTCTGACCTGAAAACATAGCAAGATAAATTAACAGAGAAAGTTGGAAACAGTGAATAGTTTTGCGTTTGGTATATTTGAATTTAGAAATCACTTCTCTAGCATCCAGGACAGTACTTCAGGAGCCAAACTTCTACTTAAAAAGAATTAAGAGGAAAGGTCAAGTCCCGTAGTAGGCTGTCTGTTAAATTGTAAAGCCTGAAAAATGAAGAAGTGCATAAACAATTTGTCTATTTGTCTGTGTGCTTGCATATATACACCTTCGGAAGGAATATTCCTGCAAGCTCCTGGTCATACGTGGAAGAAAGTCAGAAAGTAGCAGCAGCAATGTTGCAAATCCTATTATTCAGATTCGCCAGGGCTGAAATGAAGAAATGAGTATTTCTGTAGAAAACTACAGAACAACAACTAAAAAGCAGGGCTCATGCCCTCTTCCAGTTTTTGAAATTCTGGAAATTTCTGCAGAAATTTAAGCTTGTTTTATTCTGTCTTTGTAGCAGAAAGTTTCCTTGAGATGGGTTTACTGCCTACACAAGAAAGAAAAATCATCATGTGCCAGATAGCATGTAGTTGCCTAGGCTCTGGCCTTCCAGAAGGCTGCCTTGAAACAATAGTAACAGCAAAGGTACAGCACGAACTGGACCGCTCTGTGCTTAATTAACCTAAAATGAGTAGTCTGTTTTTTTCAAAGCCAGTTTTGGAGCCATTCAAATGATAACATTATAAAGCTAGGTAGCCTTTACACAACCACAGAGGGTCAAAGCCTTTTAAAAAGCAAGACCTTTGTAATGAACCTTTTCATTCACACCACTGTTCTGCACCTGTAATGGGCTTTCTGCCCTTCCAAGTGAAGACATTCCTCTTAAACTGTCCAGGATATAAGGATCCGGGAAACTGTCACCAATGGTCACATGCATGTCTGCCCTTGAACAAACAGCGGGTCTATCCCCTGAGCACCTCTGTTGTAAGTTAACAGGCATATATCATGCTTCTGGCATGGAGCTGCCGTGCATGAAGGGGCATTAGGTGTTGTGATACCAAAGATTTCACCTTCTAAAGGGATCTAATATTTTTTGTTCTGTACTTTAAGTCTCCCATGATTTAAGAAATCTATGCCCTTGATTGAAAAGTGATTTGACTTTTTTGCATGTTAAATCCTATCCAGGTATGCTCAAGGTTTGCCTTTCTCCACATCTGCAGGTTGAATTAGCTCCTGGTGAAAGGAGGCTTGCTTGGATGCAAAGAGTCTGTGGCAAGGATTTAGCGGCTAAAACTCAACATGCGATAGAAAAAATACAGAAATAGCCTGCTTTTTCACTTTAGTTGAAATGACTAAAAAAGAAAGTAAGCTTGAACTGCTATTAGCACTTGTCCGAAACTGTAATGCTCATGTATTCAGAAGCTATACATGTTAACAAGCTTGTATCACAAACACAAAGCCAGCATTCATATCATTTATCAGTCATGCCCTCAGGCAAATTATTATGTAATGGTGCAGTTCTGGTTACCACAACTCCCTTATGTCCACTAATTAAAATGAACTTGCCAGGTAACATTTTTAGCTCCCAAATGAATAATTTCTTAAAAAAAAAAAAAAGAAAATCATGGCTTGAACAATAATCAGAAATTTTTTATTGTGCAACAAGAATAGGTTTCAATTCTTAGAAGCAGCAGGAAGACAACAAAGTTTATACCAGAAACAGCATTTTTTAGGATACATGTAAAATTGTTAATAATGTGTTGTAAAATACTAAGAGATTTGGCAATAAAGTAGCTGATGAAATTAAAAGTTGATACAAAGATAATCATGCAAATAGAGAAAAAAACCTCCAAATATAGCCTGCATATGCACAGAGATGTGCTTTTTATAATGCATTGACATTTTTTGGTCAGATACTGAAGACTGTTTTTGTTTCTTTGAAAATGATAGCTCAGCACCTGATCATGGTCAAAAAAACCCAATGAACCATCAGGGATCATTATTGAGTATAAAATGCTAGATGTCAATACATTTGTCCATGGTTTGTGTACCATTGCCTTTAAATATCTCCAAGGTGGTTGCAATGGTCACATTGAAACATCAAGTGTTTTTTTCTCAGTGTCGGACAGCATCTGGATCCAGGCACCAGCACCTAGCTTTCCACTTAGTAAGTGTAGATAGTCGGTAGTAGGTAGTAGATCAAAATTCAGCTCACAGACAACCTTTACTGAGTTGAAACTTCAGTGACAATGAAACATGGTGGATTGTGCTGTGAAAACCATCTGTTCAGCTTCCAGGCACTCATTTTTATTAATTTGACATTGGACTTAACCCAAATACTCATGTGGTTTATAAAACACATTGCATCTACTGTTACATCTGTTGCCATTATTCCCATTTGTGGCTTGTGCTACTTACAACGCTGACACAAGTCTTGGTGTTTGAAACGTCAAGCTAAGATCAGCCCAAAGTTTCAAGTACAGTGAATATCATCTGAATACCTACTGTAACCCACAGCAAATAGCCTCTTTTCAAATGACTGTCAGTTTGGGTCTGTCTTGAAATGTTCGACATCACCTACTTTAACAATACACATCAATAAGGCCACTCATTTTTAATGTAAGTGCATACTTAAATGCGTTACTGAATCAGTCAGCAAACTCAAAACTTAGAAGGGCCAAGTCTAAAGTTTGGCTTTACATTTGAAAGAATAGGTCCACATTTTTCTAACAGTATTATTCCAGTATTTTCTGACCTCCCAACCTAATCCTAGTCTGCGGTACCACACAAGGCATATCATAAAGGATTTATGATGATTACTTTGGAATGACCTGCACACTCTGTTTCCTGGTTTTGTTCTGGGAAAGTAATGTTCCCACCACAGGCTTATGCTGAGAAGCTTCTCTACCATGCCATCATTCAGCCAGCTCCATCCAAGTTGATAAACAGTCTGAGTAGCAAAGTAATGACTTCAAAGCATCATATGAAGGTGGCCAATTTCACTGATGCATTCTTTAGCAGGTAAACCAGAACAACTAAAAAGAAGGTTAATGTATCTATTAAACTGCTAAATTTTAAACTTGGAAACTTTCCTATCTGCTTCCTTCTATTTCAGAACACAGTGAGTTAACGAGGCCTGACTCTTTGGCAGTTGTCCATTTAAATGGCACAGATTTACCTACCTAACAAAGCCCTTTTGTTTCCTACAGCTGTGAAACTTCAGTGCCCTAAAACTTTTCATGTTTCCCAGGTTGCCTTGGCATCAAACTGTGACTAAATGCCTGAAAAAGATTTTTAACTCTAGCTTTGGAGGAATATAATATATAAAAGAAAGAATGATGGCTTTAAGTAAGTGCCCCGTGGTAGCAAGAACAATGCTGGAAATTAGCTGTGCTTCAAATGTTCACAAAGCTTCTGAGCTGCTTAAGCTGAAGAAAGAACTGTACTCTCTGCTCTGCTCTGTTACAGACCTCATCACACTTGTCTTTTTTTCTGTTCCCCTTCCATCTGTTCAGCTTCATCACCCAATGCAAAGGGAGGAAGTGGCTATGAAATCTTTTTAAAACAGTTCATTGTAAGGAACTCCTGTATTTGAAGAATCTTTAAATTCCTGCTCCATGGGAAGAAATTGATTTTGTCATTGATTCCACAAGGGCAGGAAGCAATTCCAAACACCTGCACACACGTTGTTAAGAAGACACCTTAAAGCAAAACAGAATATAACTTAATGTAACTACTTTGGGGAAATACCCTTCCCATTTTTCAGTGGCTGCAGAAGGTCCTGGGTTGATGAAATGGAAGTAAGTCTGTGTCATATAGGACATGAGGAAGTATGGGATTTAGCAGATAGCAATATGATGGGTAAAATACTCACAAGTATCGTTCTACCACTCTTAATGTGTGAGTTATTCCCTTCTTCAGTGAATGCAACTGAAGCAACAAATCCTGAGAATGTTTCCTTGTCCATGCTCTATGCAAACCTAAAACATCACCTAACACTTTAGTTTAAAAAAGATTAACTTTTTCTTTTTTATCTGTTATTGTTTCCACAGCACCAAACCGTGTCATAAGCCATGTTCCCAATATATTAACCACCCACATTATGCAGAATAACAAACAGCCCCTGCCTGAAAGGACCAACAGTGTAATTAAATAAATTTATGGAAAACTCAGGCCCAAAGAAGGCACAATGAAAATGTCAATGAAAGAGGCCCTGGCAGTAGCCACTGTAGAATTCCAGGATGAAATCCGGAATCACTGGAGTCAGTTGCAAAACTCCCTCTATCTTCAGTGAAACCAGGAGTGAAAACATAATGTTTCTATTTATTTCACAGTCCTTTGCTCATGCAATTCAAACCTAGCATTTTGCAAGTATTCTTATTTCTCCTTCTTGTTCTTTTGCACTATACACATTTTTACAGTACCTTCTGTTTATAAACTGATACTTTTTGAATAACATAATTAGGATATATCTACTGCATAATTCTATTAATCTCTGCTCAAGTTCACTAAAGTATGAAATCTTTCACAAATATTTTACACTGCAAGGCTTTTTGACAGTATGTCTTGCTTTGCTTTGAAATATTATTTCAATACTTCTTGTTCTTTATCCTGCATTTCTACTGGTGCATTTAATAAGACTTGTTTTTCAGTTTTAAGTTTCTTCTTTAAAATAAGGAGAATTACTGCACTTGGGATATAGGACACTCCACGTAATATTGCTGGCACGCCGAGATAGAGCCACCTGAAATAAAAGATAAGCCTCATTAAATACATGCATTTGTGAAAAACCAGCAAAACTATTCAGCATACATTGTTTTGCAGCAATTGCCCAGCCACTTGAAAGCTTGTGCCTTCAGCCTTTTGGATCTCACAGAAGACAAATCAATAGAAGAGCAAAGACTATGTCAGTAACAACAAAACAGCCATTTAGATGACCCATATTCAGCAACTAATTTAGGCAGCGAAGTTAGCCATCTGGTACCCTTACAGATCTCTCCACAGGGAAAAGAGAGAGGCCTAAAAAGATCAGCTCAGACCACCTGAGTAAAACTACTGGGTATTCATGAACTAGTATTTTTCTTTCAAATCAAACTCAACACAATACTAAAAGGAATCACCCTGAGGTCACTATTCAACAAGACTTTTCTTCAGAATTCCCACATTGCTTCTTGAAGGACTACAAAGGCATGACCATAGTATCCTCACCCAATTTCCAACTTGAGTACCTATACCCTCTCTATAATTTCTCCTGTATTTTAATTCAAGTACTATTTCAACCATTTTCAACCATGATATTGCATAGTCAGCCATTTAAACAGTTTTCAACGAGGGCTTACTGTTTTAATTTTATTTTTTTTTTAATCAGAATTCAGTGTTTTAAGATGTGTTCTCATGAAAGCCTATTAATGAAGTAATTAAGGCACAAGAACATTTCTGTTCAGAGGGTGTTCCACCATCTGTGGCAAAGGCTGCACTTGACAAATAAAGCCAATGCCAAAGAAAAAGTGTTGTGTCAAATCTCGGACATAGGAGCAGTTGGTCTACTAGAAAAATACAGAGTGTAAAATTATATGTCTATGCATGTAATAATACAGTAAGCAGGAAAAATTGAAATAAAGTAGGAAATATACCTGTATGTGACAATGTCATATATCCTACATGCTCCTTCTCCACCACAAGTCATAGCACCCCACTTTAAGCAAGTTGTATCTATCAAAGCTCCAAAATAAATGGGAGATGGGATTCCAGCTAAAAAGAATATTAGCAACACCTCTGTGAGTAGCATATTTCTTCCGATTAGCAGATACACTACAGTACCTATGTGGTTTCTCACCTGGCTCATCTGTCCTGTCCTCTTGCAGCATGAATCATGTTCTCTGTATTTCTTACATTTTCTCTTCTTTCTTATCCACCTACCCTCAACCACAGATTTTCTTTCCTGTTGTTTACAATATATATATGCTACAATGTAGACTGTGATTTCTATTCAAAACTCAACATTTTCTCTCATTAGTCAATGTTGTGTTCAATGAACGTATAACAAGAGTGAAGGAATGTAAAATGGCTTTCAGATGAGCAGCCAATATAGTCAGCCTATTTCCCAGTATAAATAAATGCAAACTGAAAGCTGTTTTAATTTGCCATGCTGCCTAGATCTGTAAAAAGCCAACTCCTGATCAAAGGCACTACATAGTAGACTCCATAGCAGACTCCTGTGTCAAGCTCCTTGAACTCTAGATCAGACCTAACTGTGCTTCTAAAGTGTGTTAAAGCTTTTCTTACCAAATACTCTTGAAGCTAGTCCATGGATGCCCACTCCAAATGACTTCTCTTCAGGCGTTAGAGACCTATGAATGTGATAATTACATTTTACACCACTTAGCAGAGGAGACATTATTAAGAAATGTTTACCTCTTGTTTTACTTTTTCTTTTTCCATTTTTTTTTTTCCCAGCAAACTATCACATTAGGCCCAAACCATTGTAATTAGAGCATTGGTTGAAAAAGTTCATTATCCTCATTAGTTGACACTGAAGTTCCTTAGCTAGGACTGCCAAATTCAAAAAAGCAAAAGCACTTGTCCTGGTATCACCCACTTGGACTGAGGCCAGTACAAAGTGTAAGATAGTTGTGCCTCAACCAGCATCATGTGGATGCCATCGATCAAGACATGGGTATCACACACACCTCTCAATATCTTGGTGCACTGACTCTACACTAATTCAGGATACAGCTGATAGCCAGAAGCAACAGGTTATAAAGTTGACACTAAACCTTAACACAACATAGAAATGACATAAGATTGTCATATTCTTCCTCCCTTCAAACACAAACTAACATACTTTTAATTCTTGAGGGTGTTCGGCCTCACAATAAAAATTCCAGTAGTTTTTTTATGATAAGGACATTTTACTGTACCTTATTAAGACCATGTATCCAGGCATGGCTGCTAAGGAAAAAATGAAGCTGCAGACTAATGACAATATTAAAAAATAATGAAGCATCTTCTCACAGTTTTCTTCTCCATCACACTGGCCCAGAGTTGCAGACATATTTTGAGATGAAAACCCTGAGGCTGCAACACAGGTACAGTTTTCAAATACCTGTCAAAAGAGTATTTTGATCACACAGATTGTCAAAACTCACACACCAAATGTGAAACACACAGCTGGCATCTAGCTCCCTCTCTCCTGAATGTGTATGTTACACATGCGTAGCACTGCACTGCAGCCTGTCTCCTTGTCTGCCAGGCATAGGTCCAACCATTATCTGTATGCGGCGTATTGGGTTAGAGAGTGGGAGGGAGCTATGGTCTTCTTATGCAGCTGGGTGAGTGGTTCCTCAAGGAGGCCATGATCAAGAACGCCCTCATTTTCCAGCACAGATATGTGGACCTTCCAGTTCCAACAGGTCTGACCCTCTTTTTCATAACGTAGTGTCTTCTTTCACATGACAGAAGAAACCAGAGATGTTTGATTGAGGCTGGGTTGCAATATTCTCACTCAGACACTTGATTCTACTGAAATCATTGAGACTATTGCAACAATAAAGGCTCTCAAATGTCAGCCAAAGTGTTCAAGGGCATCAGTGTCTGGCCCTTAATATCATCTAATACTTCCCTAAAATATTTGTAAAATAGAGGCTTTCTAATTCCTGTATGATTTGGGGGTTTATTGAACTCGTTATTTTTGATTGGTTTCAATCTAGTTAGAACTTACAAATTTTTCTTATGGATAATGTATTGTCAATTAAGATAATTAAAGTTCTATAATACCCAGTTACTTGTTTAACTCTACAGAGTAAAAGAGATTATTAAGTTCATGCTAAAGAATTTAATTTTAGCTGAAATATTCTTTGGCACTCAGGTTTCTAGCTGGCAATACCCTGAGAATAATTTCTTATTCCATTTTCAGCATTTAATATTCCCTTGATTATTAGAAGAAAAGGAGGCTTCTCCATTGTATTATTTAATTTAAATGAACTAATTTTCAAATTCAGTTTGGAATGTCTGTTGCCACTCAAGGAATTTTTCCAACTCTATGTATCACCTTATATATCCACTTAAATGTACATATATGGATATTTCTCAGCCTATATTGACATGGATATTTCTCACCTACTATATTTCATAGTTACAGCACAATAAAATGTATGCTTTACCATACTTTTTCCAGTTCCTCTTGAGGATTTACACCCAGCAAGACAAGGTGACACGTAAGTGATTCCGTTGTTCCCACAAACAGGGTCCCATATTTTTACTGGGCAATCACAATCCCTGTTGCAGCCAGCAAGTAGAGTACTTTCTGCGTATGAAACTTGTTCTATTCTGAAATACATTTGGTAAATGAATAAATATGTCGGTAATGAAACACCTACAGTAACCTTTTGCAATGCTTAAGGTTCTAGTCTAGCTCATGTGTTGATCCAGGACACAATCCTACATAATCCTATCCTACAGTTGTGCCGTTCTATTTTTCCGCAGGATGTTTTATTATATTAATATTAATATTATCAAACCATAGATAGGTATGCATACCCTTCAGCATTTTTCTTATCTATGCATATATGTTCTTGATTGTCTATAAGCATCATATATTTCCCTACTTGTGCATTTTTCAGACACACAACCCTGCCCAGTGATTAATGGCAGGCTTCAAATCAAGATGAAATATCCTCTGATAACTCAATAACAATCAAATTCCAATAAATCAGCATAAGATAGTGTTTTGTCCCTCTGTAATTCTGAAATTGTATTCCTCTATGCCTAATTTGATCAACTTTTTATTTCTACCTGCAGTTACATGACTTGAAAGTATAATTACATAAATTAAAGAATTAATATGGACATGTAATTGCATTATTCTTGATGTGGATATCTTTTCTAATACACTTTATTGTTTAAAACAGAGATAACAGAAGACAGGCCTACTGTCTTATACAATTAAAAATCCTGGAGAATTTAGACCATTAAACTAAAATGTTGCAAAGGTGTGGATTCACCGGCTGATTCTTGACAAGAAAAATCACTCTGGTATCTTAAGACCTAAGTCTTCTTGTATCTTACCCTTCATAGGAAATTGTTAGGCCAGCAACTGGTGAAGTATCACAGATAGTCCAATAGGCGCCAAAGTACAGAAGGTATTCCAGTAAAGACACCCAAAATGCTATTTTCGCAGCCTGATAAATGTTTATCTTGAATTTCTTCATTAATAAGCCTCCAAAAAAATACCCAACACATATAACTGGTAAGTTGTAAACTCCTATATAAACAAATGAAAATTCCATGTTAAAATAAAGGACACCATCGAAGCCACGCATAAGGGAAGACTCATACAGTGCCTGTGACTGAATTTAACTACAGTGAGAAATGGGTCTCTAGTTTCCTTGCACATCCAAAACATCTGCCAAATTCAACAGCAGTTGGGAACAGCTTGAAGAGGTGCTAGACAGTAGGACTAAAATGATTCGTTGGAAAATTGCAATCTAGAATTGCAATCAAGTTCCAGCACACGCATATACATACACACACACACACACAAAGCAGCGTTTCAATAAAGCCTCCCTAGCTGACAGAGAAACTCAACAGGAAGACAAGCTGGTGAAGCACATATTTGGTGCACCCTGAGCATCACAGAAAGGAGGAACAGGCTTTCAGTTTTTATATGGAATTACTGAACATGCTCTCATGCTTCTTCGCTGTTTGATACTTTAATGAAGACTGACTGAAAGACATTTAGGAAGTAGTTTTACACATGCATCATATGGTTTGGTTGGATTTGCCCAAGACAATGTTGGTTCTTTAACAACACTTGACTGTGGGTGGGCATGGAAAATGAGGGGAAAATGGAAGACAATTAAACCTGAATTTGGATCCTCTCACCTTAGCATATATTTCAATACAGAAAATAGTCTATCTGAAAAACAATCCAGCAGTGTAGTGTCAAAGCAACACACGTATGTGATAGGTACAAGACTTTGGATACACTGCTTCAAAACACTGGTGACAGAAGGCAGTAATAATACTCATCAGGTCTGGGATATTCTGTGTGGCAGATTTTAAAGAAAATGGTGCAGCTACTGTGAAAGATGAGCACTGAGTTAAGTTTCCTATCAATCAGATGAAACTTCTGGGCCAATTCAAAAGATGGAAAGTTGATGATAAAATTCTACACAGAAAATTCTGAGATGCTTAGCAGAAAATACATGATTACTTGGAAATATTTTGTGGTGTGGACTCTTAGCTGTAGAAGCATTTGATCTTAGTATGTACATGTATACATGTACACATGAACATATATATATATATAAAATAATAATAGAATTTGCATAGAGGCACCACAGAGCAAAGCAAAATGAAAACATACCAATTAAAAAGATGGCATCTGATGCAGATTTTCCAAACTGCTGTTCCACATATTTGGGCATGAATGATAACATGCTATTGAAGGCACTGAACTGTAACACAGTTATGCATATGAATAACATATAAACTGGGTTGTGAAGTAGAGCCTTGAGGAAGGGGATGAAATCTGGAATGAAATAATGTAATGAGTTAGTGTGATGCTTTATGAAAATAATCACACAGTGTTTAGTGTAGCTGAGGGAGGAAGAGTGGAACAGAAATGGTCCTTAACTGGATCAGGCTAGTGCTTGTGCTTTACCAGACACCACAGGACAAAGATTACTTGCTTAGCCCAGGCTACCCCAACATATCATTTCTACACATACATAACCTCACACGCAGACACATGCACACCAATGCATGCTGCTTCTTATTTTAAAAAAAAAAAAAAAAAAAAAAAGCACCATAATAATCTTATGGTAAAAGTTTCCTGAAGCTTTTTAGCTGTACAGTCACTAAACTTTGCACCTACAGATTTGCAGCAGCAAATCTTTCTCTCCCATCTTTCCTACTTCTCTTTCTCTCATCCCATGCCCCCAGACCATTCAGCAAAACCTCTTTCCTGAACCTGGCATGCAAAGAGAATACAGGGGGGAAGGGGTGCAAATTCACTAGATAGCTGTGACAACCAGCCCCCAGGTTTGATCACTGATTTCGATTATTGCTATTGCGAGTGATGGGCAGAAGAGGCCTTTTCTCACCAGGCCAGTACTTTATTCATGGATTTATTTAAGTCAACATGACAGCAGAGGAAGATGCTGTGTTTTATAAAAACGAAGCTGTAATATCAGCAGAGATCTGAGTGCTCACACCAAGTGGTGAACTCGCAGAACTCAGCTTGAAACACCTAGGAGAGGTAGGTGACACTTAGCACTTACTTTCTGAAAATTAAGATCCTGTCAAGGGGCCCTGGGCTGGGTATACAGAATCATAAGACTACTCTGAAGGTCATAGCCTTTGACATATTTTATTCACTTACATTTCCAACTAGTGCAAAAAAACGAAGGAAAAAAGATAGCTTCCTACAGATACATAGGTCTGAAAGACCACAGATGTGAAAGTTCCTATTGGTAACATGAATAAATGTAAATCAAATAGATCTTAAATGTTTATGAGGCACTTAAGCACTTATAAATTCCTTTTTGTGGCTTTAGGTTGGACTCAAGAAATGCACAAGACTTGAGATGCTTTTCTGCACATTGAATGTGGGGTACAAGCAACTAATATCTGTAACTTATTCACAGCTCACTGAGTTGTAATATTCTTTACCAGATTTCAGTGCATTAATCCTCTACCAGGAAGAATAAATCCAGATTCTACATACACCTGAAAAGCAGGAGAGGGAAAGGAGTGAATCTAGTTCCTTGATCTACGGAATTATGTTTCTTCCTCTGTGCGAAGCCGTTCTAAATCCCTGTGCAAATCCTTTAAACTACAGAGAGATGAGAAACAAAGCATGCATTTTATATCTTGGACCCGTCTTTACTTACAAAAATACACACAGTTCACATCTTAAGTTTCTAAATTAAGAGGGGAAAAAAATACAATATAACTTGCCTTTAGCAATTTCATACATGGTCTGTTTGACTTCATTTTTATTATTTTCTTGAAATGGTACTACACTTTTTTTACTCTTCTCCACAGATTCATTGCTTTCTCCTTCCTTCAAGAGTGACCTCGGCAAAAACCAAAAAGGTATTCCTGCGAGAAGATTCAGTGATGCACAAATCAAAATGCCCAGCCACCAAGCTCCAACCCAGCGGGCATCAGTAGCTGTTATAGTTATATCCTCTATAAAAAGAAAAAAAAACAAAACCCACACATGTTCAGAAACATTCACTGTGTTTTTTCCTAGTCATATCTGACATGTGATATATTAAAAGCATTTTAAAGATTCTTAAAATGAGGCTGATCAAAGAGAATAGTCTCCAGTCTTATTTTCTAATGTTGCAAAATAGTGAATTTCAGTGTTTTGTATTAAATTAATTCTAGTCCTTTCCTAGGTTAAGCCAGATGACATAATTGCTCATCAAATAATTTATAAGCAGATTCATTTCTGTATGTGTGCATTCAGGCCTTTTATTGAATTGAATGTTATACACAGATTTTCCATTCTAAAAGAAACACCAGCAAGCTCAGATAAAATTAAGACATCTCATATTAGCAAAGAAATATCTTTCAGTGCTGAAAAATACACCAGCATGCCTACTGGTTTATATGTAAGATTTTATATATTCATCCATTACCTGCATCTACCGATCCCAGATCAACAAACAGTTCTGCACAGAATGATGCCAACAACAAACCAACGAAGGGGCCAATTACAGTTGCTGTATGTAGACATCCTAAAGTATGAAAAGGAGAAAACGTACTAAATTAGAACCCAGACATAATTATTTTCTTGGAATTATTACGTATGTTTAGGGCAGCTCCACTGAATGTCTTCTGCACCTAAAAATGGCCTCATTTCAACAAGTTCATCTGTAGTTAATCACAAGTTCTACAGCATTATTATGTTGATAAGGCAATAATATTTGTTTTCTCCCTACCTTTATCAGACTGAAGGGAATCATAATAATCTTTTCTTTTGCTTTTGTTTACATATGTGTTTGTTTGGAGGAAGAGAGTTATCACAATAGGGTAGACTTACCCAGATAGAAAGGCGAATTCTCTGCTTTGGCAAAATCCTCCAAATATGAAATTCCTAAAGGCATGATGGGAGTTTCACCCATTCCACGTACTATGTTTCCAACCATCACAAATATCCACAGCAACGACCCAGGCTCTTTTTCACATTCTGTAAATAATATAAAAAAACAGAATTAATGTTTTAATGCTAACCATTAGTTAAATTCTAGAGACAAAGATTTGACTAATAGCTTGAACTTTGGTAGGTAACTCTGTGCTGTAAAACAGGGGAATAAGTAGTCACAATACTTAAAAGGCTCCACAACTGGAAGAAGCACTTCCTGGAGAAGCGTCTAAATCCCTTCCCTCTCCATGCCATACCCTGTCCAACCACTGCATAACCATGGCCCTTCCTTTACCTCATTTCCCTCACCAAAACTGCAATTTTCATGTCAGTGAAGAGAAGACAGCATCTGAACCTCAGTGATGAAGGGATGAAAAGTCACTCCTGACTAAACTGATCACTGTCGACAACAAAGCTGTACAATTTAGAAGAAATGCTTTACCTACTAATGCCTTAATTTGTGCATTTATAAAAGAAAAACAGTATCTGAAATGTTTAAATGAAAGCTTTATACCAAGCTATTAAGTATACACTTTTTCCAGCTTTCCCTTATGAAGATGGCAAAATTAGTGCCTTTAGTGACATGCAGTCTTGGAAAGCTTGGAAACCACATCCATTACTAAATAGAGACACAGAAAACTACAGCACTATGGTTTGATGTCACTGTGTTCATACAATATTACAGCAGCGTGATTCAGCTTTAACACACACTGATGGAACACCATCACAAAATATAGCAATTAACTGTGAGGTTCACCTCACTTAACTTTTGCCATCCAGCAATCATCTAAGTTTTCAACAGCCAGCAGGTGCATCCAGGAGGTAGTGTGACTCACCCTGAAGTAGAGAGCATGAATGTCCTTACAGCAAATATACAGCTTAAAGAGCTCTGTATTCTCCTTTGACCAGCTATCAAGGGAGCCTAAAAAGAGAGATCAGACTAAATGCTTCCCTTTGAGGTAGCTAAAGTCAGGAGATTAATCCCATCCTCAGCGTGAGGATTTTGTGTATGATGATTTAATAGTTGCCTCTTAGCCTTTTGACTTTATAGTAATTATTTTATATGCATATTCCTAGTGAACATGTACACAGTTCAGTCTCCCAGATAAGTTTCAGCCCAGTTTAAACTCTTTTCTCTTTTCTCTGAATGGAAGTGGGATCTATCTCTTTTTCTCATTCTTTTATTTCTTGTGTGATACAATGAAGAAGCATCCTGGTCGAGATTAATCACTGCCCAGATATGTTTCCCACCTCCTCATAGTATCATAGTATTTCAAGTCAAAAAGAGAACATTTGTAAGAACAACCTGGTGTTGTATTTCCCCAAAGTAGACTGAGAGGAATGTTAACTGAGCTGTTTGGATACTGTGAAAACTGCATTAAAAAAAGCTACAGCTCTCATGTCAGAAAATAAAGAAACAAGAAGGCTAGGAAATTTCCTGTCCTCTGGGTTTTACGTCTGCAAAAAGTACTGATCAAAAGCAGAATCCTGAAATAATTGCTATTAAAAATAAATCGTATTTACCTAAACACTATAAAAACTGAGGGAAAAAGTATTGGTAAACATAGGAAGACCCATACCTCCTAATGGCTCCTCTGTAGGTAAAGAGAACAAACTTTGATTAATAAGGCAAAGAGGCATGACTGAAAAATTTTCCTGTTGTGAAATGCTGCTTTCAATATGATACCTGTTTGAATCAAAGGAAAGCATGTATAGGTTAAGAAGAAATACCTTAGAACCACCTCATAAATCTGTACTTCAGTAATGAAGTGACCTATAAAAAGAGTGTGTAGCTATAAGAAGAAGGAAATGTCAAAAACGTACTGAACCCCAGTAAGAAATCAGGCTACGAACAAAGGAACTATAACAGGAAATCAACATAGTGTTTTATCCAGGCTGTTATCTAGCCTTTAAGATATTGTAACAGATGCTACAGGGGGAGTTGATGAAACACTCTAATGAGATCCCTTGTATCATCCTCTCTTCTATTTTTCTTCCATTCTAACTCAATTTGCACCTTAGGCAGAGGAGGCCACCAAGGCTGTCAAAGAAATACTACATTGGACATAACAAAATTAGAGGATCTGTCATCCAGGCTCCAGACCAAAGACATCCTTAAAAATCATTGTACTGCCCACCCAAGCAGATAAGAGCTAGTAGTGCAATGTAATGCTATCATAGGGAGTCCACACAAGAGGCAGCACAAGCATGAAGGGAAGGGCAAGGAAAAGTGCCTTCCTTTCTCTTGCAGAGGGGTGGCTTTCTTCAGGAAGTGATGGCTGACTTCTGAAGCCATCTCAGAAGCAAAACAAAACAAGCTGCTTTACAGTCACCACATCATTCTGATGCTCAGCAATGTCTCTTCTCAATAAACAATACTTTTTCAGCTGGAGAAGTTACAGATTAAGACACATAAGGATAGCAGAAGCTGCTCTGAGCTAAGCAAAATACTCACCTTCCAAATAGGAAATGAGGAATTGATATAAAAAGACATCCAACCGACATAACTGTGCACCCCAAAGCAATTATTCTGGGTCTGTGAAGCTTTGCTCCAAAGTAACTCACAAATGCTATCAGCAGCAAGTTGCCTGCAAAAAGAACCTGGTTCATATTTACAAACCAAGGCATCCTTATATCTTTTAAAGTGCAACATGAATTTACCTTGTTAGCTCAACGTCTGTTACTTCTCTTACCTTGTAAAAACTGTAACTAGACAGGGAACTGCCTAAAGCAGTAATTCCCTGCTATCTGTGATCTTTTTCTAGAAGATTTACACCACATAGAAAGAACATGAGAATAGATAGCAGAATGGAAAAGAGATCATTATGAGATAGATTTTTGACTGCACCTATATAAAGAATTTTCCTGCTACTTTACATAAAGACCAGGCTCAGAGGCTGCAGAATAATAGGTGGTTTAGGAAGCTATTCTCCTAGGGTACTCCACTTTAAAGAAATACTAAATTAATATTATTTTCAGTAATGGTTTGAAAGGAAGAAAAAAAATACATATTTTTGTACCTAGTATCATTTAAAAATACAAATGTGCTAAAATCTCTGCTCTCCTCCACTTTCACTTGAGAATCAGTTGATTTTCTCTACTCTTCATTTACTGCTATGCAACTAAGAATCAAGCTTCAAGTTATGAATCAGGACCCATAAAAATAGCAATTTTGTGATCGTCTACCTACCAATTTTGTGATCTTTTTGTCAAAAGAACAAAAATATCTCTCAGCGATGAGCATCATGCTCTGAAAGAAGATACCACTTTTTTTTATGTGTGATTGCTAGACAAACTGTTTTGATTCAGTGGCTTGAATGACACTTAAAGATGTATACTTACATGGTCATAGTAAGTTATGTAAGTCTTCCACATATACTGACTCTTAACCATTTCAAATATTATTATGATTCTTCACCATTATTTTACATCCTTGGAGATAAGAATGCCAAACTTTGTTATAGAAAAGTGCATATGAAGATAATTTTTTAAAAATAATAACCCCTTCGCATACTACTTCATTAATCTTGGTCATTTCGTATTTCTTAAAGTCTCCACCTTATCAAAAGCTAGAATATATTCTGGGTATCCTTTCTTTATTGCAACTTTGGGATGCCCCATCAGACTGCTTTACAGGCAGCAGCCTGGTGTTGCTAAAACTTTCTTATTCTTGCACATGCAGATATAGGAGACCAGGAAAAGGGGCAAGAGCCTTACTTCCCTTCCCCATCAGCGTATATGAACCTGTGCAGACTACTTCCTCAGCTGAGCCAGGGATAATAAAAATCCACATTGTAACATTAAGGGTATAAACCACATCCTTTAGGGATCTCTATATAGGTGCGTTTGAAGCTAACAAGGCTTTTGCTCGGCTTTTTTCACAATGACAAAATATAAGCTTATCACTAGGCAATAAAACTCACTGATAGGCAAGGTAAGTGTCACTAAAAGTAGAACTGGAAACTTTCCTTACAGCTGTGCAAGTATCTTGAAATACTAAGTTTCAGTAAGAAGACAATCCACTCCAATCAACTTTGAGGTCACTGATTAGAAGAGCTGTAAAATGGTAAATATGACTTTGAATTCAAACAAAGATTATAAAATCTTTCTGGTTTGTTCAAAAAGATTCCATACAAATCTCTTAAACTAGTTTTGTTAGTTGCTCTGTCATATCTTATGATAGTGCAGAAATTAGATGAACCAACTTTTAATCCTAAGTTTCATCGCTTATGTTCTCCTCCTAAGTTTCCAAAACACAATATGTGTAAGTATCAGCTGAAACAGGAGGATAGTTGGTCACTATTACCATATAAGAGTAATTGACAGGTTGCTATGAACTTGAGAATCACAAATACATGCTGAGCCAACACATTATATTTTTAGAGAATAAGAAATATTAAAATGAATTATTACCAATTTCAAAGCTTCCATTAATGATCCCCACTAAGGAAGCTGGAATATTAAATTGTTTCTCTAGCTGTGTAAACAAGCTGTTCATATAAGCACCAGACATCGTTTTACCAACAAATGCAAGTGATAGTGCCAGCAGAAATACCTAGGAAGGAAAGAGGACAATGCATAAAGAATTATATATATTTAGGAATATTCCATGGTTATCTTCCCAACCAAAGCTGTCTTCCAGGGAAAACAAGTGAACAGTTCTGTTCCACTAATATGTGAGTAAACAGCACCACATATCCTTGTCCACAGTTGTAGATTCATTAAACCAAAGATTTGGTTGTTCATCTACTCCCGTTGACCAAGACTGTCTTCAGAAACCTTAAACTCCGTTTGCCCAGGCAAGACAGGCGCGGAGCAGCCTTTCCAGCCGTGCGTCTGCTGCAAGACTGCCATCTGCAGGACTGAGTAACGTCTGCAGCCAGACCAGGATGCAAAGATCTTTGCACCCTTTGCTCATCTGAATGACAAATTGCTTGCAGAGATAATATCGTTTCCTTTGATTGAACTACTTGATCAAGTATCTGCTCTCCCATCTCAGTAGAGGTCATGAGCCAAGAACAAGACATTTCAAACAGAAGAAGTAAATAGCAAATAGGAGTAGTGTCCTTTTTACAAGAAGGTAGTAGCAATTAACAGTAAAAACCAGTACCATTCAAATAATTTTAGGGTTCTCAAACATTACTTATGAAATGAAATCAATAGTATTTTTAAATACATCTGAAAATGCTTAAAAGCATAAGTAATGTATTCAGGTTTTGAATTACTATTCAAACCAACCTATTTTACAATCTTTCATAGCGCTTCTTGACAACTTGAGTAGTCTATGGTACATCAACAGCCAATTTTTACTGCCATGTCACAATTAATAAAGGCTCATTTCACAGGTTCTAGAAGGAATAGTAAACACATCAGACTAGGGAGATTACACAAATTCAGAGGTGCAGCTTCAAAGGAGCAATCAACCCTACCTCCAACACATTACAAAGTGTAAAGTTCAGGGACACAAAAAGCAACACATGATAGCTGACAAACTTGCCTGACCTCTGTTATGGCATTAAGGATAAGGAAAAAAAGTAACTTCTACCAAACCACTGAAAGTGCAAGCCATTATAGTTGTGTGTTCATACAAAATAAAAAAATATTTTTGTACCTTCAGCTTGGAAATGCAGCAGAATTTGTCCCCCACACCTTGCTTCTCAGCTTCTGTCATGTTGCTTTTTATAATTGGTCCAGATGCTTGTTTCCAAGTCTGTACAATGATCCCATTACAGTGTTAAAAAAGACAAAAGAAATAAACATTTTTGTCCTGTGTTTGCAAAACATCAGAATAATTCTAAGATATTTCATACTTGAGTGTCTTCCTTAAATAATTGTGAACTGGATTACAAAAAATGCTACAAGCCTATACACTTCATTCTAATCAAGAAAATTTGACATGAATGTCAACAGCATAACAGCTAGAACTTAGCCCTAATCAGATACTGAATGATTTCAGTACTCTACAACCATTAAGCAAAGAACAGAGAAAAGAGAAGTCCTGAGGGCAAGCTGGTTTGTCTGTGACACAGCTTTTTAGTCCTTTTCACAAGCATTTAGTACTGACCACGTGGGAGACAGAACTATGAAGATGTATACATTTGACTGGTGTATACGCGTCTCCGTGGTCTTTACTTACTGCGCCTGTCCTTGCTAGCCATAAAAAGAACATTTAGCTCTTCTCCACATGTTCAGTTGAGCCCTCTCCCTTCCACTGGCATCAATGTAAATTTATTAATTTTAATATAAACTGTATTGGAGACCAATCTCTTGGCATTAAAATTAGAAACAAAAATAAAACAAAAACCAGCAGACCAACTTCAGTTCTAAATGGAAACAAACCAGACTATGTTCTCCTTCCCCTCCCAAGATCTGCAAAAATTCGTCTGCCTCCTTTTAGTCATCTCCATCTTGACTTGATGGTTAGAGCTTGTGGTGGTGCTAAGTCACCTGCTTTCTTACACATCTTACATATTTCCCAAAATTGTGCTCACAGAAGGAACAGTATATTCCACAGACTTGGAATATACTTACCTGTAAAAGCCCCTATACATCTGAGGATTAGCACAATGAGTTAAACAGGGAGAACACAATTTTAAAGGTTTATCTGTAAGGACTGCCAC
This sequence comes from Psittacus erithacus, assembly GCA_009867235.2. Classification (NCBI taxonomy): domain Eukaryota; kingdom Metazoa; phylum Chordata; class Aves; order Psittaciformes; family Psittacidae; genus Psittacus; species Psittacus erithacus. Next base: position 30,961 of record WYDI02028177.1, on the reverse strand, counting down.
AAGGCTTCATTAAACTAAGTTATTCAATACAGTTCCCTGCTGCCTGCGGGGTAAGCTGAAGGAAAACAGGGCAAGTCAGAACCCTACCTTATAGTTGGGATGGATATAGGTTTATTTCCTCTTTTTTTGTCTCAGATACACTTTCGAAGTGCGATCTTGCAGCACCTGCTCTTCTCTATGTTTTCCATTTCATAAAGCCATGTCTGCGAAGCAAGCTGTCTTTGACAAGCCTGCCAATAGAACTGAATTGTCTTTCACATTCTTTAACCCAACACCCTCTCAATCAATCTCTTCAAATACTAATTTCTACAACAATGTTAATCCTCTCAAATCCTAGCAAATTCATGAGCATTAACTCCTTCTACAGGTAACTCCTTACTTTGAGTCTCAAAAGCATTCCTGAAAACACTTTACAATTAAGCTTAGGTGATGAGCAAATCAGACAATTATCAATGATATATAAACAGTATGCTTTGCTTGAAGATGTTTACACAAACTGTGTTCAATCACAGTACAAAAATGTGCGTATACAGGTTTGCACCTTCTTTGCAATTTGGCATAAAATTTTATATCCCAGTGAATCATTTATCTTAATACTACATTATTCAACAGTAGCCCACCCTGGTTTAGTAGGTACAGTTCAAATTGTTACTCAAATGCAATTACACTAATGTTAGGTAAAGGAAAATATTCTCAGGGCGAAACAATTAAGTACTTACAGTTTTTTAAAGGTCTGCAGCAGAAACGACTGACATCGTACCCTTAAACTTTGACTTTTAGTCCAAATTGTTGAAAATTAACCCAAGTGTATTTACTGCAGAATTTGTAATTTTGCCAAATGGTTTCAGTTGTGCATTTTAGAGTACTCACGCAGATAGGAAAGACACCAGTTGACTTCTTAAGAAAAAAATTATGTCCATCTCTTCCTCTTCCCCACCAAAAAAGGCCAAGAGCTACAGCTGTGTCAGATCCCTGAGCATGAAGTCGTGACACTCTTGCCCACTGGAGACATCAGTAAGTACTCACAAGCAAGAAAGGAACTTTAAAAGTGCACATAACTGTAGATTTACAGGCTACGTGGTGTCCTAGCAAAGGGTGACACAGGGTCAGACTGGAGGAGGGGAATGAGTTTGTGTCTTGAGAAAGTGTCCAATTGAGTTAATGTATGAAAAGCAGCCCTGGCACACTTACAGTCATTGGCCTCTTCTTGGTGTCTTGGAACGGTTTGAAAGAAAGCGTAGCCCTTCCCTGTTGGTATAAAGCACTTGGGAGCTCAGCTGTGAGGCAGAACTGGGTCTGAATCAAAAATGGAGAAAATTACTTCAGACCCTGAAGCAGAGAGACATAAAATCACTCTTGTCAGCAATCCCAGCTCCTGGTCTTCAGTGTTTCTTCTCACTGTATCAGTCTTTCTGGGTCTATTTTTGAAGTATACAAGCTTAAATAAATATACTGGGGTGTTAATTCTAAAAGGAGGCAAGATCCTAATAATTAACCACTGCAAAAATCACTAGGAGCACCTTTTCCTTTGGGACTTTTGTTGCATGATGATGGTTCACCATGAAAAAGTGGAAGACAAAAGGCTACCCATAGCAATATAGCTGCTGTGATTGATCTCCAGGGTAGGTGCCGCTAGTTACTGATTACTGGATGTTACAAATTCAGAATAGTTTTACCAAATGTAAATATTTCTAGGTAATGTGACAAGAAAAAGATTACGTACCTTTGAACAAATTGGGTAGGCATCACATCTAAGAATCAGAAGATATGCCAAGCACTGGTACTGAAGCAGGTTTCATGCATGACCTTAAGCCTCTTGTTGACACTTGTGTTTGTCTCCCTTCACATAATAACTACTAATGCACTTGAAAAGCCTGCATGCAAAGTCTAAAAAGTGTGGTGAAGGTGGGATTGTGTTTAATGAAAGCCTGGCTTTTGAGCACAACTTCCATGGCAGTATTTCTCGGCTTTCTCAGGGAGCACCCAGTCCTCTTGAAAAACAACCCTGGACTACCACATACCCTGTGTGGTTATGCTGTGGGGAGGGGGAAATAACACACTGATAAGATACTTGGCATTTTTGTTACACAGTATGTCTTCATCTCACAAACTTACAACTTTACTGCTGTACTGAAGAATGTTTTGTAGACTTTCGGCTGGTGCCTTCAGACCACTAATGGCTGAGGATCTTGGCCTGCTTCAGTGCCAAACCATACCACCAGGCAAGGCATTTCCCCTCATTTCTTAAAATAAAAGTTCACGGTTGTAAATTTTGGGGAGCATATCTACTCAGTTCTCATTAGAAAACTCAGAACATTAGAAAAGTTCTCAAGTGAAAACCTATTAGCATGCTCTTCCCCCATAAAATATGCATTTTTAAGAACTATAGTGCTGCTTTCTGTTCTCACTTCATGATGATCTCCAAATCATACCTGATGGCTATCTATTTTGGGATTTTGCTTATACAGTTCAACTAGAAACATAAGTCCTGTTTCAACCTTTGATTTCCTTTAACTAAAATCTGAGGTAAAGTCTTATTTCCCACTAAGATATTTTGAAGGTTTTCTTGCATTTTATATTTTCTCCATTTACCCACTGCCACTTTCAGAAAATTAAAAATCCTCTGACAAAGTAAAAACATATAAAAACAGCTGTCTGAGTTCTGCCACATCCTGCATTGCGTTCACAGAAGACTGTGCAATAAGAAAGCCACAGTGAACTCAGGTAGAAAATGGCTGAGTATAAGGTTGCCTCAACTCCCTGTGGCCATCCTTGCTTCCTTTAATAAAACAGATAACGTGTTCAAGGCCAGTTTGGACAGGGCTTTGAGCAAGCTGGTCTAGTGGAAGATATCCCTTCCCACTGCAGGGTGACTGGAACTAGGTGAGCTTTAAGGTCCCTTCCAACCCAAATCATTGTATGATTGTATGATTAGGGAAAAGGATGCTGCCCACCAAAAACAGCAGTTGTTCAACAGTGTATGCCAACAACAAAGTAGTATTCATTCAAGTGTAAAGTGACTTCTGTCCATGTGCAACATCCCTCCATGCCTAACTAAGCCTTGTTCTATGTAACAGAGAAGTCTCAGTGTCATTAGAGCGTTAGCACTGCTTTTCATTAAAAATGTCTGAACTTCAATATTCTATCTGTAACAGTGAGCTATGAAAATCGACTACAAGAACTTAACCAAAAGATTTGGCTAGAATAATGCATAGAGAATTTGTTACATATTTACCTTAATTGATTAGAAACTAGAACTGAAGATCTCAGCTTAGATGTCTTGATACCCTGTGTTTAGCTATTAGAAGGATTTAGTAGTCCTTTCTCTCTTACCCCACCCATTTTTTAAATATTTCATCTCATAACTATTTGTAGAATATATTCTTCATACATTTTATATTTTAATCCATATCTATCTGGGGGGTGTACACACCATGATTTTGTCTATAGAGATCCTTATTTTCAAATCTCCTTATTCATAATAATTATTTAAAAGTGAGCTTCTGAGATGCATACAAGAATTTTCAGCTTCCACAGGAAATAAACAAACCAGTGCAATAAAAGTCATTAGCTAGGAATTTAATTAATTTTTGAATAAATAACCATTGCATAAACTTTGATGAGATAAAAAGTCATAGTACCATCACATAGAGAACTGTGTAATTCTACAATCTCAGTGAGAGTATTTTGTTCAACAGTTTCTGCTCAGGGTGAGTAAAACTGAAGACTCAGGTCAGCAAAGAGATTACAAAAACTGAAAAACAAAAATTCCAGTCAAATAAACACCTTCATATAGCAGACACTTAATTTGCTTCTTCGATTCAGGAAAAAAATTACCCAGGTGGTTATTTTCAGATTAGTTTAAGTGAGCTATAGCTTGCGCCTGCTATCATCAGATTTTCTAGCTCCACTTCAGAGAACCTTGTTTTTAAGATTTCCCCTAGAATTCATCAATAATTTGCATTTTACAAACTTATGATATTGAAAATTAAAAATAGTAAAGGTGAAGAGCAGGAAAAAAACAGGTTATCTTTTTAAAAGCTGGAGTACCTTTTCAGGATGATGGACAAGCCGCATGCATCAGCTTATCTCAACTGACTTTTGAGGTTTAAATGCCTTTTTCCAAAAATTCACAGCCCATTATAAAAGATTTACTCTCATTCATCACACTTTATTTTGGTCATTTCATATTAGTATATTTGCAAAGTGTCTTACAGTAGGAACCTAAGTGCTGAGCATTGATGGAAGTCAAAGGAACTTCACTTGTTGATGTGCTTAAATATGAACTGAGTTTAGCTTTGAAAGCAAAATAAAGGAATGGATGCTTCAAGGGCATGTTCCTTTGGACACATACATACAAACATATGCACACTAACAAGAGTTTTCCCAAGGACTGTCTACATTCAGACCCCTCTGGTGTTCTGTTTTTCTGTAGCACCATAAGAAAGGAAGTACTATCGAATTATATCAATCTTTGCTTCATGGAGAAAGTGTCTTAGAGACTTCTGCTTACAAACAAACAAAGACTAGTATCTATACATTTGGATCCACAGTGCTGGATGAAAGAAAAAGGCCTTTTACAGGGATAAAAAAAAAGAAATAATTCCTATGAAAATACTGGAAATACATTAATTTTAATATTTACCTGCCTGAGAGTGCTGGAAAGCTTTTATGTTTCTTCATGCTTTTTTTGGAATCTGAAGGAAGTTGGGGGAACATTTTTAGGGTAAGTGTGAATTCTCAATCTTAAAGTAGGTGATTGTAGCCTGCCTACATTGTCTGTGTGTATAAAAATGTACCTGAGGGAATAGTTCCATTATGCCCATACCTGGGCACTTCAGTGATTTCTGTGAATTTTCAGTCTTTGGATGTGTTTAAGTGACACTGACAAGCACCTGCCATGCAGATCTTGACCTTTATAACCTGCTTTTGTTTCAGCACAGACCCTTCAGCAGTGGGGTACTGAATGAAGGCAAGGAGCCTCCCCCAGCAATTTGCCAGTGATCAGCAACATGCACAAATTAAGTACCACTCAAAAAAATCCAATAGAAAACACGAGTAGGGATACAAAATTAACGTATGTTCACAAATGCACAGTTTAATATTCAGCAAATTGTTGTAATGTTCTGTACATATAGAATTCAGAATCTCTATTGTGATTAACTCATGGATAACATAGCATTATAGAGAATCTTTGATGTCTTAGCATATTGAATTCCCACCTTCTCCATGGGATTTCTCCTAAAGGCCATATTTGCACCAAATTCACTGCTTCCTGCATTACCAGCTCAAGCCTAAGAAACTGAGACTACAAGTAAATTTTTCTGTCTAGAGCTCTCTAATCATTCTGATGCAAGGAAAATACCTTGAAAGAGTCACGTATTTGTATAGAAGCAGGTACACCCTATTCTTAGCAGGTACTTTTGTTGAAGATCCTCATCTAGGTTCTCACAATAGGCATTAGAGAGAGTCAGGTATTTCCAGAGTGTAATTCATCCCATCTTAAGACAGCTGTCTGAAATAAGTGGGAGGAAACTGTCTCTGGAGGTGCTTCTTTCTTCCCTTTCCTTTGAAAGACTAGAGAGCTAGCTTAGTCTAGATAACTAACTTTTAGACACATAAAAATCAGGTCAGATGACACCTCGTCATCTCTCCTTATGTCACGCTAGGTCTACTCATCAGTCAGCCAGCAGCTCCCAGCCTAAGGTCAAGACACTCATACAATTGCTTATGCAAGCTCAGAGGAAACTCAAATGGATAAATGGTATGTTTCTGGAAATCAGCAGAAGATCTCAGTAAAAAAATACAGAGTTGATGTACATCGTTTGGTCCTACTCTAAATGTTAGATGTAATGATGTTACCTGCCAAAAATACAGAAGTCACTGCTGGCCCCACTGTAAGTACAACACATGATTTTGGGAACGCTGAGGACTAAGTAGCTCTTTCCCAGTGCTGCAGTTGTAAACAACCATGAATGTAGCTAATTTGGGCACTATAGCAATCATGGGTTGCACATCTCATAGGTTATAGCATGGCAACCCAATAAAGACATTGTGACACAGATTAGGCTCACTGTCATTTCCCCCACCAGTTCAGAGCTGGGCCAAAAAGCAAGTAATGTTTAAAACCGTTTTCTTCCCCAGTTATATCTCCTGAGATCTGCTTCTCTACTGCAGGTTTATCAGGAGGTACAGGGGAACATAAAATTTCACCCCTCACTAGTACAAACAGGGAGAGTGTCAGTGCAGAGCTATGATAGTTGAGTAGCCGTGCAGCTCCCAGTCAAATGGAGTCTAACAGAGTGCATTTCTATCAAGGACAATACAGAATTTTCTTCTCAGGGTTGTGCTTTCGTCTGAGCACTCCAAAAAGCTGCAAAGTTAAACCTTTGAACAGACCAGCAAAACTGATTCTAGAAAACTTACAAGAAAGGCTCTTTCACAATTTTCTCTCCTTTCAGCTGCTTATAGAAGTCACAACACCTGCACAAAGCAAAAAACCCTTCTCAAGATATTTTGGGAACCTACCCTCTCAGAAGACAGAGACAAAGGATGAAGAAAGAAAGATATAATAATTAAACTGATCCACCTTTAACTAAAACTGTATCTATTCTGCAGTGGTTATACTAGACTGAGGTAAATCAAGGGGAGTCACAAGGTCTCATTGTGCTGGAAAGTGAAGAGACTTACAAGGGCGGGCTTGATCTACTCAAGTCACATAGGGAAGCACCCATCTGCATTTAACAAAGTGTGGTGATGTTTATCCCTGTATATGCAAAGGCACAGAGACTTGGGTACAAGACTTTCTGATCATTTTGAACCTGAATTCAGATTTAGTTTGACTACCCAGTAAGAGTTCATTTTCTCTCACCTCAACAGAATGCATATCAGCTACAGACTAGATAAAGATTCAGATCTGTCTTCTGTCCTCAACTCTGCCATCAGCTCTGTGCATCCCTTTTAACTCACTGTTGTCTCAAATTTTTTTCCCTGTAACCCAAGAACAATAAATAGTCATTTATAGCAAGCATTCAGATCCATACATTGAAGATAATATTGTCTATGTACAAAACATTAATTGTTGTGTATTCATAACTGTTTATTTAAACTGGTGACACTGTCATAACTGTTCCTCTCATAAGAAAGCAGTTTAAGACACTGATTTCCACCTGTATGGATTTCAGAGGTTTGCTTTTGTTTTAGCGAAACAGGTTCATGTCTTCCAGCCTTGTGACAAAATTCATGAAGACATGAAATTCTTCATTCTTTTTAAAATTTGCCACAAGGCTGGAAGACATTCTGTTACACAAACTTCTATTTTTAAATGTTAGAAAACATAAACGTTCCATTTGTCAAAGCAGCTTTTCTGAATAAATTACCTATGCAAAAAAAATAAAAAACCCAAAAGTTGAAAACCTAGTGATATATTTTTGGGCAGTGCCTCCTTTTTTAAGTGCAAAGGGATTTGTTGTGTGCTCAGGTCGTCAGCTTCCCACTAATGAGGCGTTATTGTCTCATGAACATGCTCTAAGAAAAGGTAAAGGAACAAATGTACTGTAGGTTGACTGGCAGTACGAAGGCTTCAAAGTCTCTCTGGAGTCTTTTCCTCTAAAAAAAATGACATTAACTATGATTCATCAATCAGTGGTTTATGTAACCTGATAGCATTTCACTTTCGCTATCCATCAAGTTCCCAAGTTTTTTGGTGTGTGATAATATGCTTTGAGTGCAGAGATATCACCAGGCTAGGCACTGCTTACTAGAAAATGCTTAAAGGTGATACTCCTGGCCTTTCAAGGTACACTTTACGTAAGAAACTCTTCTAAAACAGCTCAGTCCCAAAGGGTGTGAAATATCCAAATGGAAGCTCCAGGAACATGGGCAAACTTTTTGGAATCTATGCATCTACCTGTGACCATGGCTTTCTAGCTACAAACACCCCATTTTTGAAAGATAGGAAATTTTTTAAACATAGGATCCCCCAAAACAGGTATTCTCGCTCAGAAAGGTTTAAGTTACATGAAATACATACCCTCTTTTGACAATGGAAATAAAGAAATGACTTCAAATCATAGTGTACATTTAACACTTTCTATTAAAAAATACCATACCCTTACGGTGACAATTTTTATGGTCCTTTTAACAGTTGTTTATTCAACTGCTACAGACTACTATGTGTGTCATAAAAGGCAACAAAACGATACATGACCTAGAGGGGGCGTAATGGTCCATAAGGCCACAGAGAAGATTATGACTGTTTATGTCAACTGTTTATAAAATAATTTAAGAATGTGTTAACCCTTCATTGACATGAAATTATATGAAATGTTATGTTGATGTGAAACTATATAGGTATATATAAAACATTCTTCAGTTTTTAAAAGCAAGATCAATAAGTATGACCACTGTAGCAATGAGATGGTTCTCTGAAACAAAACTAACCCTTTGCATCCTGTAGGAATGCATCAGAAAGGTGTACAAGGCCTCTGTAAAGAGTCACAAAATCAAGCCTACAGTCGCTAGAACTGTAGTCACTAGCCAGAGGTCAACCCCTTCAGAAGGGAATGTGCAGAAATCCTGCATATCAAGAAAGAAAAAAAAAAAAAAGACTACCAATCTAGACAATAGTTTATATCACAGACAAAACTTTGAACCCAAAAGCAGAGCTTAAGATACCCATTCTAAATAAAGAGTACATACTCAACACCCACAGATTTTAAAGACACCTGACCTGAAGTATGTGCTTCTCTGCTGCTCTGCAAAAGGGTGGGCTTTTTTTCTGAATCAAATCTATGAAAACATTACTTTTCAGTTTTGTTGCATTGAAACTGTAGCATTCATTAGCACAGTGTATTAATATGAAATTATTTCAATATGTTAATGACTGAAAGTTTCCAGAGCCTCAGGTGGTTTTTGCCTTGCAATAATACAGCACCCTCAGCTTTCCACTGGGTATTTGGTTCAGTAACAGTTTGTTGCAAAAAGCGTCACCTTATGAATCAGCCATGTCACTTATAGCTTCTAAATGTGAACTCTCACAAATACTATTAAATACTGACTTTTTCATGCCATTAATTGTTTTGTCATCAGGGACAACCTCATCCAAAAGTGGAGTGGTTGCTAAGCAGACAGAAACAGCAGTATTTGGTGTAAAAGACACTACCATAACAGTAAAAATTCTAAATTTTTTCTAGATGCATATGCTGAACTCCTAATGAATTTTTAATGACTTCTTACAGTACAGAGATAATTTCATGTACTGATTCATGTTCCCTGTGCTTATCAAAATCTTTTCTCATTTCCAAGTGGAACAAAAAGGTCAGGTCTTGCACTCACACATATAATTATCCAAGCATACAGTAAATGCAGCCCTACTACATTTCTCTTTGAATAAGAGCTATCTTGTTTTGCAGCCACATGGGCTGACATACCATAAATAAGTTAATTTATGTTTCATGCTATTGTCAACATAAACCCTTCTACACAAGCTAGTACACTGCATTTGCCCTTAGTGAAAAATTATTACGAACATGACTGAATCTCAGTTCAGCACAACTCTCCTTTTTAAATGGCAGAGAAAATGCCACTATTAATAGCAGAGCTGTCAAGACAGCATCATCTAAAAGACTCAGAATGTTTCAAGACAAAGCTAGATTGTCATTCTCTTGCTGCATTTTGCAAAGGGGAAAGAGAAAAAAAATGAAAAAGAAAAGAAAAGAAAAAAAGTCTGATTATTGAAAGTGAGATAGCTTAAAAGAAAACTTAGTTAAAACTTATGCACTGGATCAGGTAGGAAGTGCTGACATGTTTCTGTGTAGATTTATTTTGAAAACTAGCAGTTTCTCTTACTGATGAACGGTTCAGCATGCTCTGTACTTACTAGTAATTCACCTCCACTGAAATAAGTCTGGGGAGCATGGAGGGTGTTGTCTGGTCCCACTGTATTTTCTACAGATGTTTATGCTCTTTATAAGATGCAGGGGTGGCAAAGAGGTGGTGGAGAGTTCTCACAGTTACACTTAGTAAATCAGAAATAGCTCTTCTACACATACCTAATTCCTTAATCTGTTTTTGCTCCCTTTTCAGGGGGACCTCCTTCTGCACATTCAGTAGCAATATAGTCACTCATGACTCCCCATATGTTATAGGACTCCATATACTATTGTAGTGGTGGTATGTGTACATTACAACAATATACTTGAAAGCTGAATACCATTTCATGGATTAATTCTTCTAGACAATGACTATAGAATTGTCATAGCAGGAAGCAATGAATGGCTAAGCTACCAGCAAGGAAGAACTTTCGGAAGAATAGTAGTACTATTTCATATTACTTATTTACCATTAGCACTATCTAGAGCTCTTGAAAGTGACATTGATAACTGAAGGAGAGGTCTCCTTTTGCTTATACTTCTGGAAGCAGGTTGTAGAAGTGACAAAGGAAAAGAAACTTAAGATTTTAAACATTCTGTTGTATTCAAAGTTACACTGCTGGATGCACGTCAGTAGAAGCCATGCAATTAAAACTCTATAAAATGTAAGTAGGAATGGCATTCAGAACTATAATTTATCAGCCACTGTGCTGTCAATTCTGACTTTTCTGATCTAAACACGGGGTTTATTCCTCTTCCTTGGGAGATTTCCAGGTATAGGAATTGATTCAGCACAAACTCCGCTGAGGTCATTCTCTGAGGAATCATTAGCAATAGCTCTTTGAGCCTACATGCTTGTTCTGTCAATGGTGTGAGCCAGTTAGCAGAATACGTCATAAAAGATAGATTTAAGATGTTGTTCACTATCCAAATGACTTATTTCCATTTGCTGGTCTGTTCCATGGATGGCCACCCTTCATTTCTATGTCACATATTTGCTTTTTTTCCTGCAGGAGAAATTATTAACTTTGTTCCTACTACCTCTTCTGCTGTTTCTTCCGTATTTCTTCCACAGGTTTAACATCAGTTTTGGGATCAACAAGAAGAGCTTTTCAAGTTTTTATCAGTGCTGACACAGCCCACACCAAATAGAAGTAACAAAGAAAATTGAGCTAGTAAAAGCATATTTGATAAAACAATAGCAGATACGTGTAGCTTAACTGCTAACAGTAGAAAATTACAACATCAAAAGTACAAACACTGTAGTATTCATCAACATAGTAACAAGCAAGAAATACTGGGAATAGAGTATTATAGCCAATTTTTTCAGACTTCGGCATCGAACAGTAAAAATTTAGGGAACAATCAAGGTTTTTAATCATAGTGTCTAGTTTAACTTTAGACTCCCTCTGACATTACACTTAGTTTGCAGTTGCAAAGACAGTGCTCTACTAGTTGGGTTCATGAATGTCAGTCCTGGATATTCTAGAATATATAAAATGATAGCAGAAAACTATGCTTAGGCACCTGATCTACTTCTCTACTTTCAGATTTGGCCATTTGAACACAAGACACTTGCTTAGACATTTTCAGAGGTGCTGACATTATGAATGAAACCATTTTTTTAATAGTTTACTTTTGTTTCAAAGCTTGATTAAGACTTATTTAAAAGGAATCAAAAGCTAATAAAATTATTATAAAAATGAAACAATTTTGTCAGATCACATGAAACATCATGCTCAACTCATGTAACAGCTACAAGCAGTGACACATGCACCATTCTGTTTCATTACTGATAATATTTATACTGATGAATATTAATGCTGCTGTTATGATTTCTGGTTTGTTCAAAAAATTGAAATAAGCCCATTTCATGTTAATGTCTACAGCTTTTCCTTTTCTGTTTTGATACAACAGGCAAATTAAATGTGAGTTATTCACACACTTCTAGTTCCTGGTAACTGAGCAACAGTGTAATTTACTGGAGACATCTACCTTACAAAGCAGTACGGCATCTGGTAAAGTGTATGCAACAGGTAATATGGCTTTTTGTCTCTCTCACAAATGAGAAAGGGACATCCATTACAAAAAGTCTTAATGTGTGCTATTAATGTCATTAAGCAAATGTGGAAATCAGAAACTGAAAAACAGCCACTAAGAGTGGGAAACAGCTGTCCAGCAAGAGTCAGGAATAGCTAAGAAGAGGGTAAATATGAGAAAGAGAGGAAGCCAATCTTAAATGTTAGGAACTGAGAACATAAGAGAGTTAAAGCACCCATTATGGAAATCATTTCACATGCATTTAGACACCTGCAGTATAAATATCTATATCTGAGCGAGTCACTCAAGGCTGGCTTTGTAGTCAAAAAATCTTCTCACATTTAGTTAGATAAATCCCACTCCCCATTATATAAAAGCAGCAGACTTGAGATGAGGATGGTTCCCTGTACCTCTGCTGCCAACACATTATTGTGCAGAGCATTACATTACAGTTGCATCATCATCATGCAACTCAAGATATTTATGTAGGTATTTTCCAGAAGGAACCAGGGCATTGGCATAACATATCTTCTGGATTCGTTGTAAACCTCAGCTCTGGTGTTCCCTAACCATCACTCACAAAGAAAACTTTAGACAAATCTTTTCGTACAGGCTTAAACACCAGCATAAATACATAAAATTACTATAAGACTACTAAAGATGGAATTGGTCATGGGTTTCTTTACAGAGAATACTTGATTTTTTTCCTTGGGCTGATAACATTTATTATGCATGGTAATAAAGGGGCTTTTTAAGATCAAGGTTAAGGAATTTTGTCAGTGATAAAAATAACTTTCTAACCACTTAATTGAATGGTACTAAAAGCACAGTACTTAGTGCCAGCTTCTTGAAATTTGAGTTATGAATAGTTCTGCTGTCAAAGAGATTCCCCAATTTCATATTTCAGCCTTGTTCATGTGGGAAAACACTACTGCTTAAAAGAGCTTGCAACAGGAACTGTAATACCTTAATTTTGCTAACATTACATCTGACTTGCTGCCGGATAGGCTTCTCACTTATTCTGCCAAAATGCTATGTTGCCCAGGAGGCAGGCAATGGTTCTGGGATATCACGAGCCTAGTTTAATTTCTGCAATACACTCAAGAATCAGCCTTTTGATTCTTCCCTCAAATCATTAGAGGCTCCCCAGGGCCACCTGCAGGACAGCTGAAATTAGCACCAATATTTCTATGAAAAGCCTATTTCACTTTTCTTACATCAACCCATAGTTTGATTCAAGCTTGACACAACAAGCTAAATTCACTTAGATGCCTTGAAACATAACAGATTCTGCATATTCAGTCCAGTCTTTTAAGATCTTAGATGCAAACTGCATCTTGCTTTTCAGGAGTTGAAACAACATTAGCTTGCCTTTTCACAACAGCTGAGCATACACACCACTACTGAGTGTCACTGGGACCCAGATCTCTTCCCATTCCCAGAGAAGTTCATCACAGCCTCTTCAAGTTCAATATTCAAGCAGTGAATATTGGCTAGTGTAAATCACCTGTCAGATTATTTGCATATTTTTTTTTAGCACAATTCTACCTCTGTACAATGGGTTTAATCATGTCTTCATTTCAGAGGAAAAGTGAAAATAATGCCAACATGTTATTTTGTTGTAGTCAAACACTACAGTGAAAATAACAACAGAAGACTCTTTGGAGAGATAAACTTGTTTCAGATGTTGCACAGAACATATTGTCATGATGAAGATAAAACTCTTTACTTACTCTTCTTACACTGGGGCTGTCTGTCCATGGGAGAATGACAGGAACCTGGGAGAAAAAAAAAATACATGATCACATTAAAAACAGAAATAAAAACATCCAGAAGCAGCAATCCTTAAGAAAAAAGAGAAAAAAAATCATCACTTGCTAGAATCTTATTTGCAGACTAGCTGTTTTAGCAGGTTAAGAGGCTACCATGCCAGCTTTTCCTTCTGTATTCAACTCAATTGAGCATAAATGCCTGAAGAAAGCCAGCACGGGAACTTTGGCCATTTAAGGGAAAATCTGGTGTTACAGAGTAGGCCAACAAAGAAAGAGACTTCCAGTTAAGGCAATGGTACTTGTCATTGAAGCAGTTATGAATTAATTCATGTTGTCTCAGAATATGGAAGATGCCTATGATAACTCCTTATAACAGAAAATTTAGCCTGAGCTCTTATGGCAGCATCTTAACCTTCATAAATAATTGAAGGACCCACTTCCTATTGGGGCACCTAAAGGCAACTAATGAACAGGAAAATAAAAATATTCCCACCAAAACTGGGGAAAAATGGTTCTCATCTCTATCCTTGGAAATCTGCAGTCAGGTAATTTATTAACATTGATTTTGCCTATTAAAAGCTGTATGTTTTTCCCTGAACCATATTCTGTGTACACTAGAGAAATAAATTTGCACAGGCAGTCTTTATTCTGATATTTTCTAGCTTTTTACTCTTAAGGTTTGCCTTCCCAAGGATATTAATTGACATAGTTTTCATGCATGACAAAGAATCTGCCAGTGTTAGCAAAACATAAGATTTTGCATTAATAATGACGAAGTTTTCATTTGTATTTCTAATTCACTGAAAAATGTATATGAGCTTTCCCTTGTTACCCTGAATGATCACCCTATCTGTCAGTTGGAATAATTTTCGCTCTTTTCTTACTGTTCATACCTTCATCCCTTCAGACATTTTTTCTGTTTTGATCACTATATCCTTCTACAACAAACCTCCACAACTTTAAGTAATCTATCTTTTCTAAGATAGCTGTTTTCTTATATTTCAATAACTGGTGATCTAGTGTTTCATTTACTTTGTCTTTCTGTATAACTTTTGTTACCTTATTTAGCCCTTGAAAACACCCACAGGGAATATTACCTCAGCATCTTATCAGAACCGTAAAATTGAAACTACTGTTCTGATGTGCAATATGCTATTACAGTATCTTCACAAGGGCATCCTGCATATACCAGGTTAATATTTACTGATGTGCTAATGTAGTAATGACCTACCTTCCTCTGCTCCTCTCTTGGGTACTTTCTGTCTATAGGGATGGGAATTAATGACAATCTCTCTGTGCTGCCTGATGTCAGAGCTGAGAAGGGTGTGAAGGGTATATAAGAGCTGTATTACTTGTCAGCAAGGAAAGGGGAAAAGGGAGGGATACTCCAGAGATAGATGCAAGCGTGGAACTGTTGTATGCACCCTTCTTGCTAACACAGGCGTGTGTCTTCAGTTAGCTCCCTGACCATTACAAGGTAAACAATTTCCCTTTTTTTTCTTACTTGAGATGCAGTGCAACAGATGTGCTTTCAGGAAAGCACAATGTTTCTCACTATTAATCAACAGCATTTTTTCAGGAAAAGGCTAGGATAGCTTCAAGGTAAATTGCACCTGGGACCAGAATTTGAGACTGGGACTTGCCAAGAAGTGCAAATTAGAGATAAGGGAAAGGACTGGAATTACTAGATGGAAAATGAACATTTACTGTTGAGGGCTATCTGTCTGAAACTGTGTTGTGCCACAAACTTACTCTAGCCTGTGAAAAAGACTAGCTGCTGTTGACTGAGGACACAATGGGCATCAGTAATAGAATAAGCTGAAGAGTATTTGGGTTAGCTTTCAGGTTTGAATCATTATTCTTTTCAGAAAGTTTGGAAGCAAAGATGTGCAGCCTGAAGCTGTCAGTTTTCTTCATTGCACTTTCTGTCACTCTGAGCTGTTTGGAAGCTACGCCTATTGAGAAGTGAGTAATAAATAATCATATTTATTTATTTTAGGGGAAAACTTGTTCATGTTATTGCATGAATTGCTTTTACTTTCATATCTCAAATAATATGAGAAAGAAATAGAGGTATTCAATTTCATAGGATATTTTATTGTTGTTTAAAGATTATTATCTGTGGCTGATGATCTATCTGATGGTACTTCCAAGACACAAGGATGGCTATTGCCGGTAATGTCACAGAATACACCCTCAGGACTCAGTGAGGAAATGCCAGAACAAGCAGCAGCAAAGACAAAAAGGTATTGATTTTCCTTGTTTCTTCTAGTCATATCTGCTAGGATTAAATTATGAAGTTATATTCTGTTACTTGAGATACCCTGTCTGTTGTTTATTCTTAAAAAAAAGCTTAAAATATCCTTCTTACAAACAGAACCATTCTGTAAGCATAATGATCAACGCATTCAGGGTAGAAAGTGAAATCCAGAGACAAAAGTTGCAGATCATTAAATTACTTTACAATTATAATGCCTTCATAAATTAAAAAGGTTACAAATACTACATTACCTGGAGAAGAAAAGTGTATTTTGAAAGGGCCTTCTTTATTAAATTTGTCACGTTTCCAAGCCTGAAGGGAAAAAAAGAAAATACACCCTTCTTAATAACACTAATGCTCTGCTAGAATGGAATTATTTTATAGCATAGCTCTTTCCTAGATAATATTTCATTACAGAGTTAAATATCAATTTAATCATGGAAAAAAGGAAAAGAAGAAATCGGCTCTGATAGAATTTAACTTGTCTGAAATGCATTCATGTTTATAAATGCATAAATCAAATTTCAGGTAACATTAATGAATAAAATAACATTTCAAAAAGTATCTGCAATTTGTACTAGAAGATAAACAGCACTGAACTACCCTATGTTCATCAGGCTTTTGAGTGAGCTTTTTTCAATGACAATTCTGTTATGAGCAGATTCAGTAAATACAAGTGTCTATATAGTTGCCTGTTGCTTTCTCTTCGAGTATATTAAAAAAATATCATTATTGTATGACAATTTGGTTATCTTCCAAAATATTTTGATAATAGAGACTAGGTTCCTACATTTTTACAGTATTGCTAAAAGAAAATAATAATTGTAGTACTCAAACACAAGGCATCACCTTTATGAGTGTTGTATGCCCTATTTGCTTTTCTGGGGCCCTGGTATACCTTACCGGGTGAACTGTCTCATTGAAGCACATATTCAATTAAAGGCTACAGATTAGAAAGCTAGCAGGTAAAATGGGCTCAGCAGGCTAGACATCAGGTAGAAATCCAGTAGTTTCCTGTTAGGACTGGGGTTTTAAATTTGGAATGTCAGGGCCTGATTTTGTACCTTGAATGAAAAAGAGAATTTTGCCTCCACAAAAAAAATGAGGATTCCATGAGGACCAGTTGCTGTTCAAACCTCATATGTTAAAACCTCGAGAAAATTTTTTTAAAATCAATAGAAATACCCATGGAAATCTAAAAGAAGCTGTATCAAGCCTCATCCAACCATTTCCTTTAAATACAATTACATATTTAAAATAGTAATTGCTTAGAAATTGCTCCTGTTTGCCAGTATAAACCAGTATAATACAAACACTCCTCTCACAGTTGCTATTCCATTTGGATTCTTAGATCAATACACATAACTCCTAAAGAATAGATGACATTTCAGGTAACAGATTTAACCACTCAGTAGGAAAAGGAACTCATTGGTAATTGCCCGGAGCTTGAAACTGGGAAATTGTTATTCTTTACAGTAAATTTTTGCTGCAAACTGTTGCCTACCTCATGCCACATCAACATGAAGAAGCACGAGAAAATTAACAGTTAAGTCAGTAAGCAATTTCAGCAAGCAAACATTTCTATCTGAAGGGAAAACATAGTGGTCTAAAAAACAAATCTGAAAACCCAAGCTCTCTAAAGCTAATAATTTTATAGTAATTAAAAAAAAAAAAAAAAGTAAATCTCATGCTACATAAGTTCCAAATGGAGTTCTGAAAATGGTCTGTTGGTTCAGACCATAAAATGATTTTAGATATGGATTCTTCTGTGGACACTCTTTAGAGTCTCATCCAGCAAAGTATTATCTCCTACGACAACAGCATTTTGAAGTTGTTGATGTTTCAAGAAAGACATGGCAGTTTTTCGATAGTGAATAAATCTCTCTTTACCCAGAGCTAAATATTAAGTGGTACAGAGGTTGGCAGAAGGTGGCAATGCCTGCCACTTCTTGGAATGTATGGCAGAGTTGAGAAAAAGAATATTTGGACTCAGTCCACTTGATGTGGGCTGGAATATTACTGTTCGCTTCAGTAAGAGTAGGATATGATTCTGTGGGAAGAAGAGAACTAAATAAATGCTAGCAATTGTCATTATGTTAGTAATCCTCATGATATCAGCAAGAGCTCTAAATAGATTTAGAAGTTCAGCTTAAAGCTAAACATTTAGTCATTGTTTTCACTTACTGTCTTAACTATACTATCATTATAGGTTTTCTACATGTCATAAACTGCTGTGTAGAATATCAATACAAAAGACATATGACTGTTAAGGTTTTTGCATTTAAATAACTCCCATCATTAAAACTGATAATAGCATGCAGCACAAGATTTTTTCAGGCACAAAGTAGGTGGTAGGAAGATTGTAATGTTCCTGTATTTGTGCACATATTAAAAAAACTCCCACATTAGCACTGATCAAATGCCTATTAGAAGTGGCACACTTGATTGCTCACCATTTGACTTAATTTTGGCTCTTTTTTTTTTTCACCTTAGTAGTCACCATCTGGAGAAACGGAAATGCAACACTGCCACATGTGTGACACAACGTTTGGCTGACTTTTTAGTTCGTTCTGGCAACAATATTGGAGCAATTTATTCACCTACAAATGTGGGATCAAATACATATGGAAAGAGGGACACAGTTGGACTTGCAAGCAAAGAATCCCAAAACAATGCACAGCTTTAGGGTGTTAAAATTACTACTGATATGGTTTTCATTAGGAGCTCGATTTTTAATGTATCAATAACCTCTCAGTTATTACTTGTACAGTCTTAACAGTGCCTTGTTTTCTGTGTGTGCCTGTGTGTGATTTACGTTCATTTCACTATGCATGTACAATGACATGCATAGGCTATTGTTTCAACTCCATTAAGAACTCCAGAAATCTTCTTGCCAAATTTCTTTGTAAAAAAATAAATAAATTAATACGACAATAATAAATGGAAAAGGAATTGCAACAGGGCTTTTTATTATTATTATTATAAATTATTATTATTAAAAGGATGAAAAAGATAACCATGATGTCTATGTCTTTATGGTCACAGTTTGGTAAGAGGAAGAACGTATCTTAATTAAGATCAACAAAAGTCAGAATGCTGATGGAGGTTATGGCCAAATGAAAGTAAAAAAGAAGAATCTTCTAGGTTTGAAACACGTACAGCATCTTGTTTTGCACTGTGGAAGGAACAACTACATGAGACAAGATAGTTGCATTGTGCACATGGTTGCATCAGTTAACTGACTGGTCTCTTTCCACCTTAAAATGCATTAAGCAAGTAGAAGTGCTCAGAAACAGCACAGATTTCTATACATTCTTAGCATGAGATTTTAAGAATTTACACTTGTTACTTTTAAGATGGTATCAAGTCAAATGTAAGTAGAATGGGGGAGATTTCAAATGTGAACAAAAGAAAACTCAATTAACAAGCTAGCAGAAACATCTGCCCTTGGTATTCCTTTCCTTGAATCAGAGTTACAAAGGGAAAAAAACCCAATGAGCCTTTCAAGCACCAAAACATATGATAGAAACAGGGTAAATTTGCCCACTGGTGTAGTTACATTGCTACCAAAATCTGAGGAAACTATTTTAGAGATGGGTGGATCTTAGGAAATTTGACAGCATTATTTTCTTCCACCTCACCCCAGTATCAGTGCAGGTTTAATAAACATATTTGTTCCTTTAAATTGTTAAGCAAACTTTCACAGAGATGACATCCTAAATCACAGCAACAGCTGTTCTGTTCATCATTTTCTCAGTGAAGAGTTCACTATCATCTGAAAAATATTATTGTCCAATTATGAAAAAAATTCAGCAGAAACTTAGTTCTGGAGAAGAAAATGAAATCCTAATAACTGCCTTTTGTTTCTGTTATAAAGCATGCCTCAAAATACAAACATTTTTGTAAAGTTTAATGCTAAATGGCATCTTCATTTCACAAATAATACATGGGAATAAAAACTACTGCACAGTGTTTCTGCTGTAAAAATGTTACCAATTATTGCAAAAAAGTTTCAAATGTCATTAATGCTTTAATGGATATTTTTTCTGAATTTCATTGAGAAAGCCATTCATATGGTATTAGACATGCTAATATTCCTGCCAGCTTGAAATGTTTTCCATTCAAGCTATTTCTGAGATATATTATACACCCATTTTGTGCTTAATTTGTTTTTGAGCTAGAATATTTACTTCTCAGAAAAGAAATGAGAATGTGAGAGGATAGCTCTGGAGTGTCACTGTGACGTTGTTTGTACAGAGCAGTAACCAAGTGGAGTCTTCACTGTGGGTGGATGACGATTTCTAGGCTGATCCCAACCTGAAATACATACAGTGCTTTATGCATCAGCTTTTGTTCATTAAGCTACCATCTGACAAATCCAAATGAAGCATAGTCTGTCTATCCATGGTTTCAGTGGAATAAATGGATGTGGTATACATCATTTTCTGCCTTGTGTACTCCTGAACGAGGTGGATACATGGTTGTCCTATTTAGCAAATACTGAAAAATGTTGTTCCTCTCCCAGATCAGTGAAACAGAGAGGGATAAAAGATATATCGATAGCTCAGAGGGTGACCATCTCACATATCTTCAGATGCTTTTTGTCTAACCACTTGTCAGTGCCTTCCTGCTATTTGGTGGAGAAAGACAACTACTTCCAACTTATCCCAGCTTAGATGTCTATTTTAGGATGGGATGAATCACACTCTTTAAGTACATCTACTTTTTCATTGACAACAAACAGTGTCTAGAAAATTAGCTGAAAATGGGCACTGAAGATAACCAGAGTTAGGTGGCACCAATCCCACCTGCAGTTAGTATGAACTGTGCAATCTAAACAAAAAAGTTTCAGAAAGAAAAAAACCCAAAACAAAACCAAAACAAAAATAAAACCACACCTCAGACTCCGAATCATCTCTCATATTCTGAACTACAGTAGTTAATCCATTAGTCAGAGAATCTTTAGAAATTGCCTACAGTGTTTTCCCATATATACCCTTGAGAACACAACTCCACTACCCTTCCTCTGGCTGTGCAGTTACCACTGACTGCCCTTAAACCTCTTAGAGAAGGATCTAGCCATGGTAGGCCTGGATACAAACACAATGTTGAAAGCATGAACCAGGAAAAGCGTACTTACTTAAAAAGAAAAAAAAAAAATTAAATAAAAGGACAAATTAAACATCATTACTTCATCAGAACCCCAAGCAGCGTAACTTCAGATGCTTCAGAGTATGAAGACTGGCAGTTGAAACCTAGTTCAATAACAAAAAATCAAGTGCCTCTATGCATTTTTAATATTCCCAATATGTGCTTACCTGCAGCTTTAGGGACATAAATATTTTTTAAGAATCAAATCTGACATAACTTTTGTTCTTCTTCAATTCATCTGGATGCCCTACATCTTTCAGAGAATATGCAAGAAAACAAAAAAATACAAAAGAGGAACATGCAGAGGAGAATGTAGACAATGTGATAAACATGGGTATATTCCCTTTAAAAATAAAAGTACTAAATCTCTGCTTTTTAGTGTCTTCTATTATGTTGTCTTCAAAAGGAACAGAATAGGGACATAATATTGAATTTCACTAAATGAGAGGCAGAAGAATAAAAGTCATCAAACAAGCAAAAGGAATGTTAAAAAAAAAAAGATGACATGAAGAATGTTTTAAATGGAGTACTGGGCCCTAGGGTCTAATATGTCTCAGGAACTTTGGCAGCTTCATAAAAGACAGAATTTATGTTTTTTCATGATGAATAGAGTTGAGGTAAGAAATTGATTTTACTTGTAAAAGCTTGTGCTAAAACTAAGAAAGTGCACAATATTTGTGGAACATAAAAGGTACTTTCATTAAATAGCATATTTTTAACTAATACTTTCAATTTCTATTAAGAAAATATAAATATTTTTCAAATAAAAAAGATTTGTGATCAGAGCTTTAAATACTAGGTCGGCAAAGCTTCCATTCACTTTCAACAGGATAGTGTCACTAGCAAGTCTGGATTTTACTAGATGGCTTTCTAAAACTATTTGAAAGTTAATACATTGATACTATGAATAAAATCCATTTCCTGTAATGCACTGTTGAATATCTTCAGTACCTGCCATCTTCACTCTCTAGAATTAGGCTGGGTTTGAGTCAATTAGCTCACTTACAAATACAGTTTGACAAGTATGGTAGACTCTTTTTGTTCAGTTATAAGGTTAAGTAATTTTGTTGTCTAGCTTCATTATCATATAGGAAAGAGACTGCTCTACATTGTTTTTCCAATGGAACTAGCAAAAAGCTGTGGTTAGGTATGACACATCTCCTTGCTCTATACAGAATATAAAAATGATGGTTGAAGTAACATGAAATAGAATCTTTCTACGGGATGTGCCAACTTCTGTTTGAATCATCTTACTGTTATTTCTTTATTTCCACACTCAGAAAGAATCCTACACTGGAAAAATAAACTATTTTTGTGGAGCTGTGTAAGTTTCAATAACCTGGATTCAGACATGAAACCCACCATTTAAACTAAGATTCAATTTAGGAACAAGGCCTCCCAAAATCTGGATTCTCTACTCATCAGTTTTTCTCTGAAAACATTAGACAGATTTGTTTCCAGCTTTGACTACCATGAAAACTACATATCCTTACCTAGATTCAGTTAAGAAGTGCTCCTCTAACTAAAACCTATCTTCATATAAAGAGTTAAAAAAATTCTCAAGAGAGGAATCACATATGCCATCAAAAGTTGAAAGTCATGACACCAGAAGTTCACTAAAGAATGAGACGATGGTGATAAGACAATAGTTAAAACTGCTTTCATTATGCAACAAATTTTCTCCTTGAATACTAAATTATCTGAACAAAAAGAACACATCCATATGCATTTCAAACCTAACAATAGGGCTGATTTGAGTAACAATCATGTTATAAAGTCACTATTCCTTAGAAATGCTTTTATAAATACAAAGTAAGTTTAATTATTCAAATTCAGACTCTTAGCCCTGCCCTGCTTTAATAACATTTTTCCTTCACCTTAAAAGATTCTTTTTGATCCTGCATTAGAGACAGAGAAACTGTTTCTTATATGCTACTTGACAATATCCTGTATATAAATTATTACTGCAAAGGTAGCCTGAGATCACTGTGGAACAACTAGTGACACCAGGGGTGATAGAAACTTATTGAACTGAATTTCTTCACTAAGGGGGGGGGGGGGAAGAGGGAGGGGAGGGGGGTTTTGCTTTTCAAAAGGAATTAAAATACTGGGATGTATTATAATAATTGGAGTTGCACTAAATATATCATTACATGTGTAAATTGAAATAGAATCATTCTGGTATGAAATGCTACTCAATATGATTAAAATCTCACAAAAATCAGAACCTGCTTATTATTTACCCTGTCAACAATGTTGGATGGCTTTATTCAAACAGAATCAGCCCTTTCTCATTAAGCGGTGCCTTTGGAAGGGATCAAAGTGGGACCTACCTCCACTAAGGGAATTGTAAAAATTTAATCAGCCTGTGATTGTCAGTCCAGCACTGAAGAAGCTGAGCTACTTACCACTAAGAATATGGGTCATTTTTAAACATCATTCTTGGATGAGCTCAGTAATTGTGTTGCACATGGAACTAGCCACACATAACAGAAGACAAAAATAATAAGGTGGGGATTTTTTGTTTGTTGTTTTTTTTGGGTTTTGCTTTTTATTTTACAGGAAGATGGAGAAGGGGGTCATAAAAACTGGCAGAAGAGAGAAATAATGTCAAGTTCGCAAAATACTTCAGTACTTTCTCCAGGATCAGTAAGCAACTAGTAGCTATTTTATTTATTTCTAAATTATTTGCTGTGTTATGATACAGGAAGGAGAGAGCAAAAACTAAGATCATGGGACAATATATGCCTTCGTTCAGAGAAAATATAGATAAGAAGCGGCCTGAGAGAATGGGGTGGATCTTAGGAGCAAAGACTGCCTCACTGCTCCAAGCACCACTTCAGAATTCAGGATAGCCCCATAGCGGTATTAGAATCACAGAATTGTCCAGATTGGAAAAGACCTTTAAGACCATCAAGTCCAATCATTAGCCTAGCCTCCTCTTCTCCAGATTAAACAACCCTGGTTCCCTCAGTCACTCCTCATTAGACAGTTCACCAGCTTCACTTCCCCCCAGTCCAGCACCTCAAGGTCGTTCTCACAGTGAGATGCCCAGAACTGATCACAGTGCTCAAGGTGTGGCTTCACCAGTGCCAGGTACAGGGAGACTATTACTCTCCTGTACTTCTTGGAAGTTGCTGAATTCTTAACCAACCTCAAAACTCAGGCTGGCTCCTCAGCTGCTGGTGCTTCAGGCATCTATCTGAATGAAGTACTTCCGTCGTCTTTTTGTTAAACAGACATCCTGAAAACTTCCAGAGGAGGCATCCATGCTGCTCACAACTGCATAGGCTACAGCCTCTGGTCAGGGCATGAGTCATCTGTACTTTTCCTAGCTTCTCCCTTGGTTTTCTGAGGCCATCCCTGCATATCTTTCCTTCTTGAGGAAGACTTCCTAAACAAGGACTTTCTAAAAACACTATTCTTGAGTCCTTAGTTACTTGCTGTTAACTAACTTGGGTTGTTTGGGATTTTTTTTTTCAGGAAACTTTTTCCAAATCAGAAAACAAATGTCACTGTTTTTTCCTACAAGTTTTTTCCTGGCATTACAGTAGGACACTACCAGGACCCTTTGCATGCACTCCACTGCTAACATGCAGCTTATGCACTGAGGATAAAGTCAGACATCAGTATACTTGGAAAAGACCTAATGAAAGTGCTGTTAGATGAACCCGGAGAACATGAACAGTAAAGAAACCTAGCATGGTGCTACAGTTTATTTCTGGAAGAGAAAAAGGTTGTGATTTTCTCCTTACTCATTCTGTGTTTTTCCAGCTCAAACACAGGCAAATGAAGCACAGCACTGACAACATCAATACAAGTTCTGTAAGCATGAACACACTCAGTGAGCCTAATGTAGCATAAAGCTACTAGACCATGACATCTGGAACTGAATGACTGCAGAAGAAGTCTGCTTCATCATAATATTCCTCCTCTTTATTTCACACCTTAGTAATAAAACTTCTGTGAATCACCACTCACAGCTATGAGAAAAAGTAATTAAAAAGCCAACTCCTTCTACATTTTGACATTAAACAATTGGCATTGGAGATGGAAGACTGTACACTATGATTCCCTCAGCATTGCTATCAGCTGGATAAGCCTTTATGTCTGAAAGGAGGATATGCATACAACTAACCATTGCCCAGTTCAAGAATAATCTGGAGGACAGTTAAGAAAATGTTTTTTTTCAGAAGAGTGTGCTGCAAAACTGATTTCATAAAAAAAGACATGAGAGAGAGAAATCACTCTGTCTAGAAGAGTATACATGTGTTCAGCTCTTAATCCAGCATACACAATAACTTTACTATATTTTTCCTGTCCCTTATGGGATGCAGAACTAAATGCAGGGTCCCAGCTGCCATCTTCTTGCACTTTTCTAATTTCACCACTTTTTTGCACCCCAGAACCCTCAGCAAAGATACCACCTTACAGATCATCATAATCAGGATTTGTGCTACAGAACTTCCCAAGTTTTTCCAGCAAGATCACTCTCACCAGAGAAGGGATATTCTTCTCACTACAGAGCACAAGACAGGAGAACCTGGACTGCAAATGTCTTCATCCTGTTGGAGGTTACAGGCTGAGACTCTAGAAACTGCTGCTTGGACTGGCAGTTTTATCACAGGCAATCCTCCTACTTTTTTTAGACACTGTTACTTTCCAGCCTGGCTTTTGTAGGAAATAATTAAACATTGCTTTGAAAACACCACAGCACAATCACCATAACCAGAAGAAAAGATAACTGAATGTTTTTCAAGGCTGCAGACAGACACAGTTTCCAACAAACAACTTGTGACTCTCAGTCACAAGGAGAGGCTGACTTGAATTTACAAGCTATGCAGAAACAACATAGATTTGTCTAATGAACGCACAAGGTAGCAAAGGACAGGAGACGAATTCTGCAACACTAAGGTAAAAAACAAACTCTTGAAATGACATGGTGGATACATTGTTGTTGCTTAAAAAGAAATCTTGCCTCAAAGTCACAGAGACTTTCAGAAACCTGTATCAAAGTCTTTAACCTTAACAAATCTGTACTCTCCTTCAAAAACATTTCACTGCATATTCAGGGAGCTATTTGATAATACATGTAGCAAATGAGAAGGCACATCTCATTTCTGATGTGATATTTTCAGCTGAGTAACATCTATTTTAATATCACTATCAAGTCAGGCAGAACAAAATGTGGCTAGATTAAGAAACACTAGTAAACTAGGAAATAACTTCTGAGTTGACTTCAAAACCCCAGAACAGTGGGGTTTCAGATTGCTTACATTACTAGTAAGAGCTATACTGACACTTCTACAGCAAGGCAGCAGCAACAAGCCTCAGAATACAGACCATTTCATTGACACTCTGTGTGCGCATGCATGTACATGTGCAAACACAGCACAAGGAAAATTCTGCAACTTTAGGTAAGTAGGAACTTCCTCTTTGATCATCATTCATGGGATCACACACTGAAGTTCCCAGTTCCTACTGAGCTTCAACTGATTAATCTGTTTATTATTTATAATAGTATTGCCAGCACTAGTATCAAAAATTATTTTTTTCTTTATGACAAACTCTTTTTGTCAAAATTTTTTTTTTATGAATTCCAAAAAGATAAGAACATCAAAAGAGTTTAAAATCAACACAGTGTATTATTATATAGCCTGGAAAAAGGGGAAGAATGAGTTAAGAAGCTTAATTTACTCGCAAGCTCGTGGCCTTGCAGAAAAAGTAGGAAAAAAATAAGGATAGCATGATGAAACCCAGGAGGCACCTAATCAGCAGCCTGGAAAAAAAAATTCAGAGACATAAGTAAAAACAGAGAACAGCTAAGGTAAAGGGAACACTATGGGCGGCAGACCTAAATTTTTCATCTTTTGAGACCAACATGCACCTCAAGGATTTACACCAGCACAAGAACTTTTGCCTAACTGTCAGGATTCAAAGATCATAACCTTTAGACAGGTCTACTACACAAAAGCTAGCTTCATCCTAGAAGTGAAAATCTGTTTCCTCACTTAATCATCATATTAAGTAACGATCTTGACTGAGTAAAGACTGCAGGATTTAGCCTACTGCTATAACATGTCTGTGGAAAGAATCAAGATGATGTATGTTTTGAGAAATTCTTTTCTGCACCCTCTTTTCAGAAATGCAAGCAAGAGACTCCAATGAGATAAACCAATGGTCATAAATTTTACTGCTCATATATTACACTATATTTATTTATATATTCTGAAAGGGACTGGAGATTGGGTATGTGATTAATGCTAAGGTTACAAATTGCTCAGAGAAGAAATCTAAACATAACTGCGAACTTCCTCCTCATTCAAACACATCCATCACATTCTAATAATATAAAGCACAGTTCTAATCAAAACTGATCTGAACTTTTTTTTTAATCCAGACATCTGTATCCAGTGCATATACTGACAAAAAAAGAAAAGGTTCTTGAGTTTGTTAGGTTGTATTATTAGAGAATTAAAGAACTATAGAACTAGCACAGACCACTGTGACAACAGCTTTTCTTGCGTTTTCCATATCCTATAGACTCTTAATTTTCCTGTTAAAGTTTGTATAGTATCTTATAACTGAGACCAAAATATCCATAAAATAAGCTGGCACACACTGTAAATTTAGTATTTTACATGCTGGGTGCCCCGCTGTGCCTCAGAATCTCTCTCTGAAATATCTCTTTGAAAAATGCCTGTTTCAAACAAACAAAGATAAGCTGGAGACAAGACCTAAAGGAATTGCATTCCTGCCCAGTTGTTTTCCGGTGTGTTTCACTCTAAAGCCTAATAAACACTGCTCATAAATGAACACTGTTAACTATTTCACTGCATCTGCAAGCAGAGAAGGATGCAGACATACAAGTTACAATGGTGATCTGCTAATCTGTTGATAAAGCCATTTACTCTGGGCAACATGTTTTGCTATCACTAGCAGTTTCAATGGGCAGGGTACTATGGGATTCTCCTTTGAAAACTGGTAAATTTGATACTCAGATCCATGCAAGTCTTTAAAGATGCCATTTGGCCAGATCAGCTTCTCAAAGCAAAACTGATTAACAAAATCACATACATCGCATACCAAGTGAAGCTTAATACTAAGCAGGTCCTAATAAAGCCCAAGTGCACAAGCATAAGATAAAGCACAAATATTTTTCCTAAGGATATGTAACTCATTACCATCCAGTATCATTTTCTGTTTAACCTTTTATTGCATCTACTTATGTCAGTCTATATATACACTCTCTAAGCCTGTGTACTTTTCTCCCACTTTCTATGCCATGTTTTTACTTTTCTTATGTAATACTTTTACTTTTCAATGCATTAAAGGGTATTGTTGCAGCCACAGAACACTCCTACTGCACTTATCTTTCTCCAGTATGCAAAAAATAGTATTAAGACAGCCTTCTCTTGCCCACCTGCACACAACTCTTCCTCTATACATTGCTTTCCAGCAGATTTGATCTCTCAAGTTTGCTGCAATCTGTCCTCCTCTGCTCAGCTGCTTTTGAGTGCTCTCACTCCTTTCTCTTCATAGAAAAAACAGCCTAGAAAGAGGTTACTCGCAGCAACATCCCTGCACATAGACAGAACATCTTATACTGTATAACCTGACACATTCTTAATCTGTGGTACTAAAATTAATAAACGAGAAGTAATTCTATGAGGGTAGAAGGAATAACGTCAAGTTCTCCCTCCCTCCACCCCCCTTTTTTTTTTTAAAGCAGTGTCATTCTGAACAGAAACATACAGAAGAAAGTTAAAAACAGAGGGGTACCCCTTGCAGTACACTGGCACACTTAGGATGAGTACTTTGGTACCTGGGTATGTCACAGTAGCAGCTCTACTCCCTCTGAGCTCCCCTTTTTTCCCCTGAGTGTTACAGAGCAGGGGAAGGTAGTTCTTAATGAATTGTAGGGGCAGCCAAGCTCCACTGCCCGTATTATCTCCAGATCTGAGTGTAACCAAAAAAAAGGACATGGCTCTAAGTTATAAGGCAATAAAGGGGGCAGAAACCAAAAAAGGCTGCACAAATCATAATGCAGTGGAGGCTTCCTATCAAGAGGACACCAGCCAGTGTTAGTGTGATGATTCACAGAAGAGAAACTCCATGGGGGAGAGGAAAAGGCAGTGGCAAATGAAATCCAGCCTGGTCACAGGACTGTTTCTTCGTGTACAAGATTCCCCCTTCAGCTCTATTACAAAGACTCTTTCCCCACGTCCATAGCCCCTCTCACCTCCTGCCTCTTACCACAGCCATTGCCCAGCCTGCCCAGATATACACAGTACCCAATCCTTCCAAACCTTAGGTCTCCCAGTACTGGTATGGCCCCGCTCTCCTGTCCCTCCAGCCTTTTGGCCCACATGCTGTTTTAGAGGCTGACGGCAGCTATCCTGCTATGTTGTATTTCAGCACAAATATGGTACTTGAAGAATATAAACCAGTGCGACCTGGAATAGGATTCTGCTGCAATCGGTTGCTACTGTCCAAGGAATCAAAAGAAAACAAACAGAAGTGCCCAGACTGGCTGGATACTTGAATACAATTGCACAGCTGAAGCCATACACAAATAAAACTGCTATGCCCCAAAGGGGGAAAAAAACCCCACAAAAACATTTTTCTAGTGAAGCACAGAGCTGCATCAATTTCCACAAATGAGACTTAGTCATAAATTGGACAGTGAATGAATGCTCTGAGACTATGCTACAAGAAGAATGTGAAAGGCACTTCTGATGGCAAAGCAGAATGGACCTGGTGCCCACATCATACTCCCACTACCAGAATGGATCCCCTCCTCCCTTCTACCTCCATATCATCAGCACACAGCCAGCTCCTTATTGGCAAGCTGTGGGGCATTCATTACCATCCACCCATCCACACTCACCCTTGCTCCAAGCTGCACCTGATAGATGAGCTAGTGCTGATCAGCTAACAGCTGCATCCCCAGACTGACTTCTGACAGCCCCAGCACTGCCCAAAGAGTACTTCACTCCTCACATACTCAAGTCCATTCTCTCTGGCAGAGTAGCAACATCCAAGTTCAGTGTTCAAGCTGCTCTTCTCTCTTTCAAAGAAAACTTAGCAGAGAGGGAAAAACAGCTGTGAGCCAGGAAGACATCCAAGTTTGTTTGCCCTTGAAAGCAGGTGGTCACACATAGTGAAAGACAAAATGAGCAGAGAACTCCTAAAGAAATATATTCATCCAAGTATCTTCTCTAGGCATTAGTTAAAAACTCCACAAGTTGGGCAGCAAGATACCATTTTCACAATCCTGAGGTAAAATTTTTGTTCTTTTTCAAGATGTATAAAGGAAACCCTAACATATGGGCATACGCATTGAGAAGGAGGAAACACCTCATTGATGAGTTGAGGTTCTCACTCACGTAACAGGAACTAAGAATATAATTAGTAACAGATTTGCTACAGATTAACAAACTGGCTCCCTAGATGAAACACCAGCAACAAGCATCAACATAACTGATGAGTAACAGTCAAGCTGTATTAAATACAGGGCAAACAATAACTCTACGGGTGTTCATATCTGATGGCTATAGGTTTCAGAAGAACAAGAACCAGTACAATTAGTGGAAAGGCTGAGCTGTGGGAAAGCAGGTAGGAAATGATAATAAAAGTGCCCTTAGCCATCAAGTAATCTAATCACAATGCTGACACACTTTTGTTCTGTAAAACACATTAAAAGTAGAAAAACACTACCAAAATAAAAATAAAAGCCTAAGTGAATTAAAAGTTGAAAGAGCTGATGTTGAGGAATGGCTTGATGAGAAGGGCATGGCTCTCTGGAGCAGTTGTACAAGCAGACCAAATGCTAGGCCGCACTAGGCCACGTTTGAAAATGCAAG